>QOZY01000132.1:0-127729 GCA_003351005.1 Cystobasidiaceae sp. HBUAS51001 | reverse complement strand
CTGCTTACCGCAAGCCAGACTTCCTGCCCTCGAGCCAAGCATACGGCCGCCACCCAGCTATGCTTCACAATCCGTCTGCAATGGGCTACACCCACGCAAACGGCTACTACACCACGCGGCAGCAAGAACTTTATAGCCATGCAGCAGACAGCGTCCGCAACTATGTCAAGGAGGGAGCCGCTCTGCCCGACGAGCACCGCATCAAGCACCATGTCAAGAAACAGCGACAGGACACGTCTCTGCATGCAGGTGGCAAATCGCGAAATAACACCTCGCACATGCCTACATCCGAGCACAAGCACCGCGGTGGAAAGCCTGCGCCCAATCCAACTCTTGCCGCTTCTTCGTCGCAGTTCAGCAATCTGCACAGTGTGCCAACCGGCATCAACCATTTGGGCCAACTAGGAGGGATGTCCGCAACTATGGCGGCTACGAGCAGCGCACAGAGTCAAATACCCGCCTCTCCACTTCTCGTGCATCCTGGTGGAGTGAGTGCCACGTCGTGTTCAGCTTTGAGCGCCGCACAGCGAGATGCAGACGATTCTAACTCTATTCCTTCTGCCCATTAAGGGACATCCGCGCTTGTCCTTCGACAAGGATGGTAACCCTCTTCCCCCTATGCTGGTAGATCCAAACGACCCAAGCGAACTGTCCTATGGAAGAGAGATGAACGGCTCGGCGCAAGTAGTGCCCTCTGCAAGCGCAGCAATGCCTGCCGCAAAGAAGAGACGGACAAGCAACAAGGACAAGCAGTTCTCTCAATCGGACTATGGCGAAAATGCCGGTGGCGAAGGACAAGACGACTATGTACCTCCTGCGAGCGTCAGTCGAGACAGGCAGAACAGCTCACGCGGAGCGATGCAAGGTCAGAGCGCACAAGGTACCGCCGCCGCCGGTTCCAAGAGGTCTCGGAACAACTCGAAGAAGGGCGGACTGTGCGTATTGCATACACACCTCTTGTTCGCCATTCACTGTACTGATTCGTAGCATACGCTTGCCTGTAGCGATTCGCCTGATCCGGGCTCGCCCTTCGCAGCCTCTGCCAGTGGTAGGTCTGCTGCTGGCGTTCAGGCACCCAAGCGCAAATCCTCTCAGCTGCTAGAACAGCACGACGTCGACACGCTTGCGCGGCCAGCCTCCAGAAACGCCGGAAACAATGTTGGTCCGGCCTCTGTACATGAAGGCTCGCGACTAGCTGCAGCCACAGTCGCAGATGCTGCCGATCTCGAGGCTGATCTGGACATGGTTGGTGACGATGCGGATGATGGGGAAGGCAACGACGGAGGCGACGATACGCGTACATACTGCTACTGCGACAGGGTCAGCTTCGGCAACATGATTGGATGCGACGGCGAAGACTGCGCTAGGGAATGGTTCCATTTGGCCTGCGTCGGCATGGACACGCCACCCAAGGGTGAATGGTACTGCGATGATTGCGAAGAGAAGCGGAAACGCGAACTTCACTTGGGTAAACCAAAGAAACGATAGGTGCTCTGTCGTCAAAACGTGTTCAGCTTGTGCAGCGTACGGAGTGCAGTCAATTCTTGATGCAAATATGCTACATATTGATCATTTAAAGTATGGGTACTCTCGGTACATGGGCTATGCATTCTTTTTGCCTGTAGCTTCATTGCGAAGGGTGCCTCGCGGCCGGGATACCTGCTGTGTGCGAGTCCTGATTGGCGTGCATAGATGAGGCAAAGGATTGCATCACAGAGCGAATCGTAGGAGTCATGGCCGGTGTTGGTACTAGCGAATTGACATGGGAAAAATGTAAGACTTCTTCCTCCTGGATGAATGATGCGACGCCATATAGGTCCTTGCACGTTTCGATGATGTCAGACAGCGTGCTGACAACCTCGGAAATCGCTTCGTTCTCTGCCAGGGCGAAAGCAAAGCTAAAGTCGATCTTGTCGCGTCGTTCTGGCTCATGGGCTTTGAACTTGATCTCGCCTGCGAGTGAAGGGAATGGTATTTTGGATGAAGCATCGCTGGCAGCCTTGCTATGAGACTGCTTGTCCTTCGATGTACTGAAGAATGTGGCCTGGGACGGTGAAGAGACAGCGATCTCTGTTATCTGCTCCTCTATAGCCGCAGTCAAGCTGGCGAGGGCATTTTGGGGCTGCGGTAAAAACTGAGGTACCGGAGCATCTGCGTGCAGAGAATGGCTGATCGAATATAAAACAATCAGGATCGAGGATACCTGAAATCTGGGTGTCAGCTTCTGGCAAGACCCATTGACGGCTATCGAAGAATACTCGCTAGTTCGGTCCGGTGTGGTAGTACGTCTAAGACCGTAAGCTTTCTTGGAATGTTTTGTCGAATAGCGCGAAGGCCCGAGTACAGATTGAGCAGCTGACTCAGGCTCTCGATGAGCCTCCTGTACTTCTTGACTGGCTTAGGCAGCAAGGATGTCTCCACGTGCACAATATCGCACAAAGCAGATGCCCTTGCCAACGCAGACTGGAAGAAGTATATCAGCGACGAACGCACAAAAGTGAACGCTGCACGAGCTGTAATATACTTACCCTTGTACTGTCTTCAAGCTGGCTATACAGAGCTGCGGTATCTTCTGTCAATCCATTGTCACGTTTTAGGATTTGACTGAGATTCAATAAATCGTCAGCAACCATCGGATGTCCGGTCGTGTCCGAGACGAACCGGGACATGGACAGATAGCTGCGGTCAACTCGTTGTCAGCTACACCCTCTTCTGGTATCGAACGGAGGCCTTACAGCTTGGTCAGCTTGTCTGTCGCTTTCGCACAAGCCGTAAGCAGCTGGACCCTTGCGTGATATGGCCATAGCAAGTTGTTGATTATCAAAGCTGCTACTATGCCAATCTCGATATCTTGCGCGCGCACGAATGCAAGCTTTGCCTAGCGCTATCATCAGAACAGAGGTGAGAGCAGCCTTTTGCTGGCGCTTACTGCTGTGTCGTAGTTAAGGCCAAGATAGGGGACGAATAAAATTGATGGTACGGTGAGTTGGCTGAAACAGCGCAATTGAGGGAATAGTAAGCATTTGGAAAGTTTTGAACAACTCCATCCGGCTTACGCAACTATCCCTATGCCTCGATAGCGTGGATGGTCCACAATGAGGTAGTTGGTGAAGAAGGCTTGGAAGGTCATGACCGCGACAAGGGCATAGGGATTGCCCCTAGCGATCGTCTGGCCCACAAGACCGTAGACTGCCCCAAGAAATGTGCCGCACTGCATCAAGGGATTGCAAGCTTAAAGAAGAACCGAAATTGACCGCAATACGCTGAGTCTCAGCGGGTGAGTGAACTCACAGTTCGGAATACAGCATCTCGATACGTTGCTGCCGTACTACCTTGAAGGCAATACAGGAAGGCTATCGCAATCCACGGTCCACGGGCATCAACAAACCATCTGTACCCTACATGTCACCAGATATTGAATGCTCAGTCAGCGATGTGCAAACATTGGCCCATACTGCAACTTGCGTTGCGAACATACCTCGAGTCTCCGCAGCGAGGTGTCCAGGAAGGGTTAGCAGAGATATTCCCAAGGCCGTTTTCACGGCATGTTTGAGATGCCGTGAGTGCACGGCCGTCGTGACGGCGAGATGCATCTTCAGTCGACGGCTCATAATTCTGGAGCTAGACCACCATCGTTTCAATGCAAGACCCTTTGCTCGCCAAAAGTCCCAGTAGAAGCTTGCCGAAGTGAGACGCCTTCGCAGGGGTTTGCGAGGTCGCTGCAGCTGAAGAAAGGGAAGTTGATGCGCATTCCACATGTTCAGGCCTGCAGCGGCCCTGTGGGCTCTCTCTTCGTGTTCAATGGCCTCATCGTCCTCATCCTTGCCAACTGCGCACGTGTCAGTAGCTTGGTAACCGGCACAGCGCTGCACATGTACACACCTGGACCGCCGTCTTCCAGCTCATCGCTCGAGAGCCCTCGAGATGATGTGAACAAGACAGATAGTGCAGGGAACCATAATTTTCGACGTTGTCCATGTACTTGCTGCTGTACTATAGCTGCCAGGTCAAGACCCCGTTGGACCTCTCGCGAGAATTCCACGAGAGACGTAAAAAAGAAATAATCTTTGAAAGCCTGGTTCAGCGGAGCAGACATAAGTATATCTGACAGAGTTGCTTAAAGACAGGCCTCTCACTTCATCGCCGAATAGAGGCTGTTGTCTATATTCTTTGCTGACAGGATTTGCCAGGGTTATCTGCAAGGCTTCTACTGCGCCTGCGCGAAAGGCTGTAATGATGTCTTCAAGCCGAGCTCCGATCGCGGTGACGCTGGACGGTTGACCCAGGACTAGAGACTGGATGGATGGGAGAAGAGCCGAATTTGCGATTACGCCGCGCATGCTATTAATGGCTTGCAGATTCATCTTGCCCAAGTCGTTCACCAGGCTACGAAGGTATAGTGGCTTGCCCTCGGACTCGGTTCCTTGAACGGTCCCGCCATCATTACTGTTATTGTAGATCGTTTCCACGTACGAAGCTTTGCCAATCATGCGGGATGTAAGCAAGATCTGCAGCTTGAGGGACAAATCGATAAAGGCCTCGTAGCTATTCAGGGGAAGATGCGCAAAGGTAATCTCGAATTGTGCTTCCTCGTAGGTCGGGCGAAGCTGAGCTACTTGCTTCAGTAACGTCTCCCGTAACTCCACTATGCGAGTCTGCAGCAGTCGACTTTGCTGGAAATTGGACAGCAAAGCTGTATCGGTCTGGTGTAGATGAAGCGTCGCTAGTAGCAGCTCGGACATGACGTCTAGCGAGTCGATGATATTTTGGGCAATTCTTTTACTTGCGGACTGCGGGAAGATGACGGATATGACCACGAGGGATATGCCAGCTGCGAACAAAGCAGGATAGAGCATGCCAAGGAATGGCGCTGCAGTGATCTGCCAGAAAGGTTTCTAGAGGATCAGTACCTGTATACCGAGGTGTATTACAAAAAAATCAGCAACTGACTTGCGTGTCGGTAGTTGTGACGGCCAAGAGCCAAATGCTGGTGAATACCGATAAGAGACACCCTGAGGCCATTCTCGGGTACCGCGACCTGACAAGAGCACCGACAAAAGCAATGCATGCGAGGCAGCAGGCGCACGAAGCGCGAGCACCGACAGATGTTGCGCCATACTCGACGCCCGCGCGTCGGTTTGCGAGGCAGGCTAGCTCGTAAGCCAGTGCAGACCATCCCACCCCGACTACAGCGCCAATTATGCTGGAGACTAGCGCATGGAAGGTTAACAGGCGAAGTCACTGCCGGAATGGGAGGCTAACGCACCAGTGATCTGGATATGCTTTCCGACTGTATGACCTGCGGGATGAAAGAATAAGGTGTAGATCACAATAATGAGGAAGGCATAGTCGGCTGTCCCAGACAGATTTGCGATCTGCTTGTTGACGACGAATATTGAACCAATCAGGATGTTGAGTACGCAGGGGAGAAGTCTCTTGATTGTCTGTACAAGAGGGTACTTTGCATGTCGCCGCGTCCTCTCCGGCAAAGGCGGCAAAGAGGTTGCAATTGCCGCCTGTCCATTGCTGCCAGCTTTTGTAGGCAGAGGCAGAGACTGGCCAGCGTCGGAGTGAGCGGAGTGCTCTGAGCTAGGATGCAAGGCAGCAGCTGCAGCAGTGTTGTCGGATTCTGCGGAGTCGGAGTTGCCGCCACCGGTGTGCGCAGCAGTTTCCATGTACACCGAGAGAGGCGAAGTTGTCGCCTTCACTAGCCAGGGCCACCGGTAGAGAGAGCCAGTCTCGTTGGATATAGTAGTCTGGTCCGCTTGAATCGACTGCTATGCCAGCGCCGGGTCATCAAGGCGCAGCCTTGGGTTGCTGGACTTGTCGCTGATGTCAAGCTTGTCAAGCCGGAGAGCTTTCAGCTTGCCGAGGTGTGCGGGTTGCCCTCCAGACGATATTGCTGCTGAACCAGCGTGCCTGTCAGCCCAAGTTGTCGCAGTAAGCCAGTGCACGACGAGGGCAGGTCGACTGAAGGGGCGATGGAAGTCATCCAGAGGGCTTGAAGCGAAGACGTGGTCCTGCTGGGAAGAAGCAGTTGACCGGTGGCTGGTCGACATGATCTGCAAGGAGCGGCGCACGAAGTCAGCGCAGCATGAAGCTCAGACGAACGCCGTTTCCCTTGTCAAGCAATGTGCAGTTGGCATACTCGCGTCTGTGGAAGCTGAGCGCCATTGGCGAGCAGCCTCCATGCGAGACCCAGGATAGCTATCGAAGCAACTGTAGCGTGCCGGGCAAGACGCCAATTCTGTGCGGCCCAACATTGAAGACAATCAATGCCTGGACTGTACAGCGAGTACCTGCTGCTCATCTTCCGGTCCCAGGCCAGGACAGTCCTGTTGTTGCAGTGTACAGCCCGCACGTGCCAACGTGCACGAGGTCGCCCTTGTGCAACCAGGCAAGCGAGAACTTGGATCACTAGCAACTGAGCACGTCAGCTTATAGTACACCGAGACACTGCTAGACACTGCTCTTACTGTCTGCGCTCATCATCCAGGCAGACAGGACCGCTACTTGCAATTTGGACTCCCGGACAGTCAAGTCGCCACGCCTCACGACTAGACGACATGGCCAGATTCGCCTGCATATCTCCGCATGCGCACGAAACGCTACCACGTCGCATTGGACACCGGCCTTCACTTCACGGATCCGCACAGCCATACAATGGACTTCCTGCTGATGTCGGTGTCGGCCCTCAGGTGAACGCCAGTGCCATGCCCAGTCTCAACACGCCTTTGGGGCGCAATATGTCACGCAGGAAGGGCGCCAAGCTGCAGAAAAGAGCGAAGTGAGCAGGAATGGAGTGCAGCTTCGGCTATAACTGCTGCGCATGCGCTGACCATGTTCCTCGCATGCCTCCTGTTGTCACGCCACAACGACGATTTACGCCACTCAAAGAGTCCGCAAGTCCATTATCGGGCAACCAAAGGACTTTATGCACGTGAGCCACGTAAACCGCGCAGAAGCACTACAATCCAAGGTGCTTTATCGATTTTTCACTCACGTCTTCTGGGAGTCAGCTGAATTCAATTCGCAGGAGCTTGCGGAGGTGTTCAAAGTACTGCAGGAATCCGACCCCTCGCTACAGCAGGAGGAGGGAGAATCACGATCCTTTCGAGAAGAGCCTACTAGTTCGCCAGACACGCAGCATGAGCCAGTTCCGCTCACGCACGACCGCAAGCCAACCGTCAATCGGCGCAAAGCACCACCTCCTGTCACGCCCAGCATTATCAGGGCGGCAGGCCTTCCAGCACATATGGAAACACGCCAACCTGTGCCTGCTGTCCCTGCTGCTCTCAGTCCACTCTTAGGACTATATACGTCCACTTCTGCAAGTCAAGCGCGGCCTGCTACGGAAGACCGCGCAGAAACAGATGCAACACTGCATGGAGTGCGGCAGCCTGAGCCACAACCAGATAGTATCAGTGGCCTGCCAGCGATCCCCGATACGCTAGAAGCTATGCTCTCAAGCTCAAAGCATACCAACGAGGATGAGGGCCTTACACGGGTCTCTCAGGATGCTAAAACACCAAGCAACGGTCCATTTGCGTCTACCAGCGATGAGCGAATTGGCGCACACCCTCCGAAGAAGCAGAGTCCGCTAAACTACATGACAGATACGACTAAAGTCAAGTGGAACAACGGAATGGCAGAGATTGCTAAGCAGCTTCGTGAAGGAGACTTCGACGAAGCGTAAGGAAGCCGGCCAACATTTATTTGCCGAACCGTTGGCAAGCATGCACATCTCGCGCGACAGCTAGCAAGTCTTGCTATGTCGAATTGTTCGACTGCCATGGGCCGGCTGTCATGAGCAGTCTATGCAGATGCCCGGGCGATTTGTAAAAGCTGAACCTCCGCAGCACATCTTTGCCATGAAGTAGTATTTTATCAGCGTTCAGTGTTTTATAGCGTGGCTTGTACTAGTGTCTATAGTAGAACGTTCGATACGAGGTGACGCACTGCCTTTGACATGCTCTCCAAGCCACCGAGCGATTTGGGTTGCAGCAACGACTCACTCCATCAGGTGGCAACTTCGAGGTGGCGAAGTTGCCACCTTGCTCGTGGGGGCCAGCAGCAAGTCTGCGGCTCTGCAAGCACGAGTGCCAGTACCACGGTTGGACAGCCTGAGAAGCGTCCAAGTCTTCCTGCATGAGATATCTTGTACCTTGCTGCGTTTTGCCCACCCTTGTCCGGGGGCGTCGAAAGATGGGCGTCTGCTGCTTGAGCCAGCTCTTGCTCACCCCGACTGGCGATAGTCACCACTTGCACAAGCCATGGGCGCACTTCTCTCCATCCCGTTGCTGGGTAGTGTGCCCTCAATGGCCACGGGCCTAGTCCTCTCGTGCGCCTCTGGACTCGTCGGCGCGTGCGCTGGTCGGTCTGCCACAGCTCTATGTTCAAGCTGCAATTGCCAATCTTCGGTCGCGTAAGTCGTGGCACAACGTCTGAGGGTTCATTTGGCTGACCACCATGCCACTTGTCACAGCACACGTGTTGGATTCTCTATCCTACTGCTGCTCAATAGTATGCTGTCCTGGATCATGCTCTCCGACTGGGCGATCAAGCGCTTGGAAGCGTGGTCATACATCAAGATCACTTGCAGGAACGGTGACGCCTGCTATGGCGTGCTCGCCGTTCACCGCATCAACTTCGCTCTTGGTCTGTTCCATCTGATCCTGGCTGCGCTACTCGTCGGTGTCAAGGATACCAAGACAAAGCGGGCTGCCATCCAGAACGGGTAGGTCTGCCATGTTGCAAGAGATGTACAGAGTGAGATTGCTGACGATAGTGTTAGATGGTGGGGTCCCAAGGTTCTGGCCTGGGTCGCACTTCTCGTACTCTCTTTCTTTATCCCGAATGGCTTCTTCGTCTTCTATTCGCGCTATATCTCCATCATTGGAGCGGCAATCTTCATCTTCGTTGGCCTGGTACTGCTGGTCGACTTTGCTCACTCGTGGTCCGAGAAATGCCTTGACAAGTGGGAGATGTCCGATGAACATTCCAACTTTTGGCGGAACATACTCGTCGGCTCGACACTTTCTTGCTACGCTGCAATGATCGCTTTGACAGTCGTAGATTATGTCTTCTTTGGCTCAAACTCGGCATGCGGCCTCAACCAGTTCTTCATCACTTTTAATCTCATTCTTTGCGTTTTGGTCTCGTTTATATCGGTTCTACCGCAAGTGCAGGATGCCAACCCAAAGTCTGGTCTCGGTCAGTCCGGAATGGTCATCCTTTACTGCACTTATCTGGTTACTTCCGCCGTCGCGAACCGGGACAATAAGCAATGTAACCCTCTGACTGCAAGGGCCGAGGGTGCACAGACGAGCATGATAGTTATTGGCGCGTTGTTCACCTTCCTCGCGATTGCGTATTCCACGTCCAGAGCTGCTACGCAGAGCAAAGCGCTGCGCGGCAAGAAGAGGGGCGCGGACTTTGAAGGAGCGATCCGCCTGCCGGACGAAGACAGCCATGCTGGCGACGAAGAAATGGCAAATGTAGTGCGCCAGCAACCTACAAAGAAAGAGAGCTTGCGAGCCCAGGCACTGCGTGCAGCAGTGGATGCTGGCTCGCTGCCTGCCTCTGCCCTTGATGAGATGCAAGACAGCGATGACGAAGAAGACGTGGGTGCTCCTGGCGCCGATGACCGCGACGACGAGCGGATCGGTACCAAGTACAATTACACGTACTTTCACATCATGTACGTGGCCAGTCTTCTACTTGAGTCAAGCATCTTGACTCATGGCTTTTGATCGCTTCCGTAGCTTCTTCCTCTCGACCATGTACATCGCAATGCTCCTCACAAATTGGAATGTCGTCTCAATCGGCAAAGGTGATGAGGATCTGCCCAACAACGACTATACACCCGTCAAGATAGGTCGATCCACTGTCGCGATGTGGGTCAGAATCGTGTCGGGCTGGCTTTGCTTGGTCATATACGGCTGGAGTCTAGTAGCTCCAGTAGTCATGCCAGATCGCTTCGCATAGCTGCTTTTACAGACCTTTGTCCTCGAAGTCAGCGTTTTGTACAAGAGTCGATTCTCCGTGCCCCATCAAGAAATGTAACCAACCTCAATTTTACTCGTGCCCACATACCGGTGGTATGCTGTTGAATACTGAATATGTTTGGCTTTCTTTGCGTAGCAATATTTCTGCCTCTGCGATGTACAACATCACGAAATAGTTGTGCTGCCACTACACTTCTTGTGCGAGGATCGTTGTGTGCGGATAAGCTCTAGTCTATTCTCCGCTTCTTCAGATTCACCGTTAAACCGGATGAAGGAACAGCCGACGCAGGCGAGGGCACGCTTTTCGGCACCCCATTGACAGGCTCTTCCTGCTTCCGCCGTTTCCGCTGACCGTCGAGAAGGCACACCCAAAATCAGCAATGTGAGCTTTGAGTATACAGATAGCAGACGAACCTTCTTTCGGGCTTGGTCATCAGCTGAATGGAAGATGTCAGTACTGCACAGCTCTTTCAAGGTCATTTTACGGCGCAATGGGGCAACTCACCATCCGCACGCCAGATACTGGCATCAAACTGTCAAATAGCTGTCAGCCATGTCTACTTCAGCGGTGCATTGGTGACGCCTCTTACATCGGGCAACATCCCAACTTCGAGCGTGAATCCCTCCCGCAAGGCAGTGTCGTCAAGCAACGCGACGTTTGTGCCGTCTGGCGGTTCTGGATTCAGCAGGAGGTCGTGCAGATGACGATCCTTCGCAAGCCTATTCTGGCCTGATGTTGCGATGCGCAGGTCTTTCAGCCTCATGAGCCACGCCTGCCCTCTTTAAGGAAAGGCGTACCCGGAACATCCGCAATCATGTGCGAGTAGTGCTTCTTCATCTTGGCTTTCTCCCTGATCCCTTCAGTCGAGTCCTCAGGCTTTGCAGTGAGCTCCGTCGCGAGGTTATCATCAAAGCTTGCCCTGCCCTTGCCTTTGATGTCGGTTGCTGGTCGAGTTGGCGGTTGACTGGAACCTCGACTGCCAGGCAGGTTCAGATACTGCCTGACAGATCTGTCATATGTGCCGCGCAGCCCAAGCGCAGATAGGACATCGCTTGTGCCAGTCAGATGCGAGGGAGAGAGTCCTAAAAGGCGTTATACGTGTCTTTGAGCTGAGAAGTTCGTCCATTCTTGCGGTGCCATGCTCTGGCTCACCTTCGATATCAAAGGAGTACAGCAGAGGAAAGGCGGAGCTTGAGGCGGAGCGAGACCGTCCTTGAACCATTTCAGGTGTATTTCTCGAGTCTAAGCCATGGACCACGCCGCCTTTACTGCTTTGCGGGCCTGAAGTGCTTGCTTGTGCAGTTGAAGACTCCCCCTCGACGATGTCGACGTCCATCCCATGAGCCGAGACTCGGCGAGAGCACGGCTCTGCCTCGACAGGGCGTGACTCTATCCCTTCGTGTATCTCCCGCGCTGCTGCTGCTCTACCGACCTTCCATTCTGGGTTGTCAGCAGCTAAGTTGCACGTACAGCGACAGGCCGTGATCAAGCTCGGCATCGCTGAGGTGATCTCAGTCCTGCGCGCTCTCACTGTGTCCATCTGGATAGTCAAGCGCAGGCTTGTCTGGGCTACTTTGTCAGCTTCTCTCCTTCGATACATACACTGCTGCGAGCTCGCTCTGACTCCCTACGCTCCTGGATCACATCACAGCTGCAAGAGACACGGAACAGGCCAGGAACAGTACAAGCCATGGCAGCATGTATGCAACAGGTCATCCAATCACAGCGAGGCCGGAGCTGCAACGTCAGACTGACCAGCGCTTTCCGCTCGCACTGTCGACAGATCTCCCTGATGCCCGGGGTGGCTACCTGCCCTACTGGCAGTTGCTGACCGGCGCCACTGCCACCTGGATGGCCCTGCAATGCCTCATGGGCACAAAGCAGATGAAGAGGCTGTTCACGACTGTGAATGGTACGCATCAAGCTGCTGTTACACGATCTTTCCATGTGGCTTCCAGCTGATTTGAACGCTCGCAGTCACCCCGGTTCATGGTAGAACGTTCGCTGTCTGGAACTTGTTGGCCGCAACTGTGCGGATTGCACATGCCTACGATGTCTCGAACAAGACGTGCGCGCATATTACTGCACAAATCGTTCAATTCTGACTGGTCTCGTTATAAACAGCGTCTACTGGCTCACATTTGGCACCTACGCCATCGCCTTCTTCCATTTCGTCTCCGAGTTCCTGGTGTTCAGGACCATTACGTTAAGCGGTCCTTCTATAGCACCAATGGTCGTGGCCTGTAAGTTATTGATGCGAGTCGCCGAGCTATGCGCTCATTGGCCTCTTGAATTGCTGCAGCTTCGGCGCTCGTCTGGATGTGGAACCAGGCTGGCTTTTATCTCTAGCTCATCGCCAGAGCGTTCAGTCTAAGTAGTAGTACTAGCAATAGGAGGGACTTTGCACCTCGTACTGAGACACCTCCAATAGAGAAATCCGACAAGTCTCTAAGCAGATGCAACACGCAATTGACACTTGCGGGATTTGACTTGCCCGTGCACACAGACGCAAAGCTGGGGTTGTTTACAATTCCATACGGATACACTGCCCAAGCGGCCTCTTCGATAGAGATACACGGTGAGGTCTAATTGACATGAACCGGTTGAGATCGTGAACCAATCCCAGCAAGTAAGGGATCAGAAGACGCCTTCTTCTCAATCTAGCACCGGCGCGTTCTGGCTGCCGAATAATTCTACAAAATCTTCATAGGTTGACCTTCGTCGCTGCGGTTTGCCCCGCTCTGTGTGACCAGTCGTCGAGGGTTCTACCTCGGTATTGTTGCCACGTTTCAGTGTCTTGTCTTCTGCAAGAGCAACTGCACTACTAGCGCTTGCGGCCGGTACTGGACCAGCTTTGTTTACATCGTCTACGCGAGTTGACTCGGCGTTTGATGGGGAGATGTTGGGTGGAGGAGATGCATCTGGCTCGCCTCGGGTGCTGCTGACAGGCGGCTTCATGGCTGCTTGAATGCTAGTGGAAGCGGGATGCGATGGAAGCTCGCCGTACGGATTCACGGAAGACTTGTGCTCTGGAGGCCCTTGAGTACGCTCATAGTAGCGTTCGTGCACAATGGAGGGCCAATGAAACTGTTGACCTTGCGAGCCCGCCCGTCCGTGTTGTGGATGATACGCCTGCGAGTCCACGGCACGATGTGAAGCCTCTTGGCCTTCGAATATAGTCTCAGTACCGACCACAGGGTATGATGTGGATTTGCCTCTGCCATTTCGAGTAGTCAAGAGAGGCTTTGAAGTGTACGCGTAGCGAGGACGGTCTTCCTCGCCACGGAGCGGACTAGATTGCACAGGTAATCCTGTGTGTACCAGCGCAGGCGAAGTAGCGTGTCGCAGTGAGAGGGATTGCAATGACCGGGGCGAGGCCTGCGCCGGATATGGAGATGTTGCGGCTGGCACGACGGATGAAAGTGGAGGAAGCGAGACGGGCCTCTCTTTGTCATGTTGAGTAGGCTCCAGTGATGAAGCAAGCGAGGGCAGCATGGGTGCACGAGGAGCGAGCGAGGGCGAATTGCGAGATTCTTCGTCCTGAGCCGCTAGTCTCACTGCGCGCCCTTCGGCATCGGCAAGCTCTTCTTCCTCTCCTGTTGGAGAAGCGTGCGCTATCGAGAGCGGTGAAGCGCAGAGGCTAGAGCGAGACATGGACAGAATCATGCCGTCTGCTAGCGTGTTGCTGCCACCACCTTCTTTGGGTGGACCGAGCCCGGCCACGCTCGCATGGAGACGGTCCCGCTCTTGCATTGATGAAGTAGTGCGACTGTAGCTCGAAAGGGATGTATGACTGTCCGACTGGCTTTGAGATGCCGAAGAAGTCCAAAAGTCGTGATAATCATCGTATGAAGGTCGTTTAGAGCCAGAAGCATCGGAGATGGAAGCAGAAGCAGATGCAGAGGAGGAAGCCATCGAATTGGAACGAGGCTCAAAAGCCCTTGCAGCCGCTACTGCCTCTCCAAGAGCAGTGGGGTGCCCAAAAGCCGTACTGTAGCCTGGACGAATCGTTCCTGCAGAGCTAGGACTAGGATTAGAGCCGCCGCTGCCATCTTCATTCGATCCTGCCGTGTCGAGAGCGGAAAGATGTGTTGTCTGCGGGAATATTGTCAGACATGCAGGTGTGTCTGAGATCGCACGAACTCACGTCTACACCCTCTGCCTTGCCGTATGGGATATCATGCATCTCTTGCGAATAGCTTGCTGGACTAGCGCTATGAATCGCTGCCACGTCGGAGAGCTGTAGTAGAAAACCTGGTCAGAAAGGAATTGTAAGCGAGATGGGAAAGTGGAGGTACTGCTTACGGGCTGCAACACGCTAGGCGACTGCACAGCAGAAGGACTGCGCACTGCAATATCAGGACCAGAAGCCGCTGCTGCTGGTGGTGGTGGTGGCGGAAGATTTGGCGAATGCTGGTCTACAGATTTCCGCTTGCCTAGGACAGAGCGGTCATTCGTATCGCGCGCGCCGCTAAAGCTGCTTTCTCTGTGTCGGTGCGCATGGTGCTGATGTCCTGCTGGGTGATCGGCATAACGAGCAGCAGGCTGACTGCTGACAGCTGACAGAGGTGGTTGTGGCGACGCAGCAGCACCGGGAGCGGTCGACTGAGCGGGGTCGTACGACGGGTACCGTGGAACATAGTAGTTGTGGTAGGCCGGATCATAGCCTGGTCGAGCGTGCATGTCATAGTAGTGATGGCCATGCGCCGGGTGTGCATGATGAGGGTGAGGATGATGTCTCGGTGGTCCATAGCCATGGTAAGGACCTTGAGGCGGAAACCCGCGTTCATCAGATGCTGAGGGCGGGTGGGAATATTGATAGTCGACTTCCATGTGTCGCTCTTGGTGGTGAGGCAGAGCATAGCTGTCTCTGTGTCGCGCAGCTGAAGGCAGTGGCCGCGGAGATGCGCCAGCTGGAGTGCCAGACGATGCTGTCGCTGCTCCAGAAGTGACGGCAGCGGCAGCCGCTGTGCTCGCAAGTTGGAGCCTGCCCGACTTCCAGTCATCCAGCTCGCGCTGCAGATTAGCGCGCTCAAGCTCTACTTCCCTCAAACGGAGCTTGAGCTTTTCAATCTCCGTCTCAAAGACTGTCGCTCGTACTTCTGCGTCTTGCAGCCTTGCAGCCTTCTTCTTTCGAATCGCACGCTGTGTCTCGCGATTCCTTCTGCGTCGATCTGCGAGCGCTGCTTCTTCCTTGGTCATGGCAGAGCTGTTGTTGGCTCTTGCAACCGCAGCGGCGCTTGTCTCTGCATTGTCATCACCCTCGTCGTCGTAGAAGCCGTCGTCGTTGACGTTGTTCTCGGCAGCAGCAGCGGCGGCGGCAGCAGCAGCAGCAAGCACACCAGGGCTCATGCTGTTGCTGTTGCTGCTGCTTGTGCTTGCCTTTGCCCGCTTAGCAGGCGGTGCGCGGGCTTTTGATGATGCGGCAGTCGACGAGCTGGCAGGGGTCGGACCTGGAGGATGTCGTGTGTGTGTGCTGACCGAGTCTTCGTTGATACCGGCGTGATCGTCGGCTCGGAGCATGGGGTCTCGCAGTTACGAGGATCTGAGGGAGCGGTCCCAGTGGATGGTGACTACTACTGTCGACTGTGTCTTGTGTATCGGTAGGTGTGTGATGTGCAGCGAGTCAGACCACTATCGCTATGCCTCAAGACTACTACTCAGACCCGTGATGATCTTATGCTTTGCCGATGCCAGGGTGACAATTTGAGCCGGATCTCTTGGCGAATAAAGAGCAGTGGTGGGTGCCTCGTCGCCTGCGACGTGGATGGGATATGATAGGGCACCGTTGCAGCAGCCAGGCCAGCTGCAGCAGAGATTCGTCGTCCTATCTATCTGGCCGCTGTTCTGTAGCTCAAGCTGCGATATCGGTCTTGATGCATGTGCCGCTCGATCGGCGTATTTGAAGCTGGACACTCGAGGATTCGACGTGGTGTGGTCAAGGTGCAGTTTGAGGCACGATGGTGTACGGTAGTGGTGCGTGTGCTGGCCTACGACTGCCAGTAGTGTGCTGGTCTGGGCAGCACTGCGCTGTTCTTGTATGCCAAACTCGACTGAGTCAGTGCAGACACAAGAGTGACAAGGCAGAGTGTCTGGTAGCAAGCTACCGGTATCATATCGTCCGAAGCTCTGGCCGCCGTTCCAATCCAGCTCGCACATGTCAAGTGCCCCTTGTCACCCCCATCCCCATCCCATCCCATCCCACCGCACCGCGTCATCGTTTCCAAGCTTTTTACATGGCTCGGCGCAGATTCTCTCACCGCTGCTCGGCAACTTGAATCAATGGCCTCGGAGGGAGGCTCTTTCTGTGATATGTACAGAAGTGGGGTGAGCAGCAGACTGAAGGGAGTCTACCACCAGTTCAACAAGTCAGAGCACACTACACACTGGCGTTTCATTGGTCAATCTCTGCTTGGGAACAATGGCTGCTTGGAGAGAAAGCATCTACGGACGCGCCCGCTAAGTCCGCCGCAATGGCCGAAATGGCGAATTCATCACGGCATGACAATGGCCCAGTAGTACAGTAGTATTATCTACCTACAGCCTCCCCTGTGACCAGCCAAGACCAGACAGAGATATCACAAGAGCGCGCGCGGCATTTATCAAGAAAAACGAGAGTGGGTACGTGCTACAGAGTTGGCTTTTAAGACATCGCCCGCAGAGAAGACAGACAAAACGGACAAACGAGGTCCTAAGAGTTCAAAAAAGAAAAAGAAAATCGATAGATGCTGTCTGTACAGGAAAGGCGAATTATTTTGCAAGGTTCGAGAGAAGGGAGTCCACTTTGATTCGAGCTGAAGTTTGTGCCAGGGTATGGCAAGCATACGAAGGCAGCAAGCAGCCTTGAGCGTCCGAGGATTGATACACGGACAATGAAATACGAGGGCCAGTAGAGGAGAAGCAGCCAAGCTGAATGGCCATTTTTCGAAAGGGACGACGGACCGAAAATGGCAAAAGGCTCTAGTCCTCTTCCCCAACATCACCAAGATTGTTGACAACAGAGAGCCTGTTTCGATTCCGTGGTCGGTCCTGGAAGCCCTGCTGCTGCTGATGCTGTGATTGCGGCTGCTGCTGCTGTTGCGGCTGGCCATATTGGTCATAGCCATAATGCTGGCCATTGTTGCCGTACTCGTCGTATGGCGCTTGCGAGTCATTGTCGTGCATTCCTCCATACAGACCATTATGGTCGCCTGGGATCGCTTCCACTTGATAGTTGCGCGCAGCGGTAGAGGCGATGCTGCCCGTCCGTCCGAGTCCAGCTGCACCTGCTCCAGCGGCAGCCCCACCCATTGCTGCGCCTGCAGGGTAGTATTGACCGCCTTGAGGATCATACCCTCCATATGCGCCATTGTTGCCTCCGTACCCTTGAGGCTGTCCACCATGCGAATACTGCGAGCCATGCGGTGATTGATAATGACCGTCCTGCGAGCCATAGCCGCCATAGTCTGATGGTTCGCCCTGGTACCCGCCTCCAGACCCTTGCGAGCGATGCGCTTGATGAGCTGCGACTGCCCCCGCAGCTCCAAATCCTGCCATTCCTGCAGCTGCAGCGCCGGGATAGCCGCCTCCGCCTGCACTTCCTGCAGCAGACGAAAGGAAACTTGGATCCCGCTCGCTCATCATCTTGCTGCCATTTCCACTGCCATGACCGGCAGCAGTCGTGCCTTCACCATCAAACAGCTCCTCGTCGTCCATCTCGAAGCGGTTGTTGCCAGTCGGATGTGTCGGGTTGGGGTACAAGCCTGCAGTGGTGCCTCCTGATCCTGTACCATCTGCAAGGTCTGGCCATCTAAAGTCATCGCCCACACGCTGTTTCCGTCGGCGCCACCACCAGAAGCCCAATGCTGCGAGCAATAATGCAGCCGCACCGCCTCCAACGCCGGCGCCAATACCAATTTTGGCACTGTTGCTGAGACCACCAGAAGAGTTTGATGTACCGGAATTGCTGTCGGCGCCTGTTACCGTCGTAGCTTGTGATTGCGTGAGGGTGATTGACTGGATGGAGGTGAGTGTGACGCCAGACTGCGGGATAGTAAAAGCGCATGTCAGCTATGTTAACGTGTTGGCAGCAGAGCAATCGCTAGAGCTCACTGTAACGTATGTCACTGTCGATTCTTGCGTTGTCGGAATTGCGGTAGTGACTGGATTTGCGCACATAAAAAGGTCAGCCGTTTCATACTCCGATTGAACGATGAGGAACTCGACCGATTGGCGCGGTACGGCGACACTGCCACACAGCCCAGACAGGGAACACACCTGTTGTAGAAGAGTCTGTCGGAGCCGTCGAAGATTGTTCGGTTGTGGAAGTTGTGGATGGGTCGTCTGAAGTGGTGGGTGAGGCTGATGTTGGGGTAGATGACGAGGAAGAGGTCGACGATGAGGATGTTGTCGTGGAGCTAGAAGGCGAAGACGTACTGGAAGTGGTGCTTGATGTCGAGCCTGTATCGGAGGGAGGGGTGATCGTTTCAATGGCGGTAGCAGTGGCGGTCGAGGTTGATGGCGAGGTATTGGAAGAAGCAGATGAAGAAGGAGAAGACAAGGACCGTGAGTCGGAGGACGATGATGACGCAGGAGAAGGAGGAGGAGAAGAGGATGTAGAATCAGTAAAAGAGCCCGTACCCGGTGTAGCGCTGCTAGAGGAGGGCGAAGACGTGGATGGAGAAGTGGTTGTTGTGCTGCTTGTTGTGAGGGGTGCTCGAGACGATGTCGCCGCCGTCGACGATGCACTTGTTGGACTTGTCGTCGGGCTTGTCGGTGTTGTCGAGCCTGCTAGTGATGGGCGCAGGGGGGTGGTGGAGTAAAATTGGCGATAGCGCGGGAAGGGCGATAGCAATAACAAGGCATAAGATGTGTCTGTTAAAGCGAGCGCGATGCGGTAGGAGGCCAGCGCCGTGGCCTTGAATCGACAGGTAGTGTGGGTCAAGAGATGATTGACGCCCTTGTGAAGGCTATGCGAGATTCCTTGCAGTCGCTCCCCCTGTACCGAGGAAGGCAGGAGTACTCGCCCGGCATGCAGAACACGGGAAGAAGAGAGGGGAAGGGGAAAATCAAAGGCAGAAAAGTCACTCACCACCACCACCTCCGCCGCCGCTTGTAGTCGGAGTCGTCGCTTCACCACCTCCAGAGGTCGTGCCGCCTCCACCGCCAGCAGAGGTTGGGCTGGTCGGGGTTGAGCCACCTCCGTCACCTCCACCGCCGCCGGTGCTGTTGGATCATAGCAGCGTGCATAATAGCAGTGCAGATGGACGCATGCGAGTGGCATTTAGAATGTCCGTCCATTTGCGTATCGTGCGTCCCGTTCAGCGTTTTCAGAGAGAGGCGAGGCAAGTCAGCAAAAGCATCAAGGCAGGGCCAGCACGGCTCCTGTGAGCAAGCAGGACGCACCCGGTCGCAGCGCTGCTCATGGCGTCTATCTACAGCGAGTGTGTGTGCGCTGTGCACTTGTCGGTGTGCGTGTGTGTCTGCGTGCAAAGTCGGTCCTGCTGGCCGTCTAAATCCAGTACGGACGAGTTGGGGGGAAGTCAACAGAGAGCGCAGGAAGAGACTGCAGAGGGCAAGACGGGCAGACCAGCAGATCTCAGGTAGGGCAAGGTGTGTAGAATGGCAGAAGACAAGACGAGACTGCAGCATTTCTGTTTCTTGTCTCCTTGACAGCCCTGTCACAGCGTCCGTGCTCCCGATGACGGCAAAGGCAAACACAAGGCCAGCTTCATCTCCACGGGCTGGACGTAGCACGAGAAACACGCCATCCTCGTAGATGCCCATACATATGATACGTGTACGATGCCCTGCAAACCGCTGAGCAACTGCCATACGATACCTTCTCTCCTGCAGCTTCAACCATTCAGCACCGCCTGCAGTTTGCCACATCGCCAACGCGAGCTCTCACTTTCGCTATACTGACACACCAGCTCACAACACAAGATGCTTGTGCTTTCCATATTAGAGCTCTCAACTGAGTTCTGCTGCCGCTCCCATAGCCTGATTTGATCTGGCGGCGGCAGCGTCAGGCTACTCGAGGCAACCAACTTCAGCAAGGCAGTCTGCCAGTCACTGTGCGGAACGCAGCCCTCTCTACGGAAGATATCAAGAAGGCCAGCTGATGCTTCCATTGGACGCAGATGCAGTACTGCAAATTTGAAGCACTGAATCTCGACAAGACACCCAAAAAGCTCTGATGCAACTTTTCAGAAAATCGGGTGACTGTTTCTCACGCCTTGCCGAAGTTGCCACGCGCAGAAAAACCTGGGGCCAGAAATCTGGGGTGCTTGGATGCTGCGGAGCTTCATACAAAGGTAGCTAGCATAAGACATTGTTCAAGAACAACTGATCTGTGTATCGGCTCCGGCTTTCGGACTGAAGTGTCGTATTGCCCATCGCCAAAAGCTGTAGGACTCGCAACAACGCCGAGCACCCCTCTGTGCCCCGTCAGACTATGCTCTTCTCGCCAGGGAAACTCAGCCCGCACACCAGGTAACCTCACTTCTTATTACCACCCATGTTCTTCAGCCATTTTGGCGCTTTCCCACCTCCTAACAGCTTGCCCTTTTTCTCGCCATCTTCCTCAGGCTTGCCCGAGTCCTTCTTCGATTGAGTCTCAGCTGCCGCAAGTTCTTCAGGCGTGGGATCAAAGCTTTTCGGCTTAGGAAGCTCTTTTGCTTGTGCTAGCAAGTCTGACCGTATCGGCGCGACTTTATTTGCGTCTGTCAAGTGAAGGCAGATGAGGAATATGAAGAAGGCCATCGGACAGACGCCAATCAATCTCACCATTCAGAGCCGTATTCTGCCACTTTACGAGCAAGACTGTCGAAGGAGCTAGCTGAAGGTCGTATAGCGTTTTGCCAGCGACTTTCGAATCTGTTAGCTTGTATTCGATTCGAGGGGGGACATCTGAACAAGGGACCTTCATCAGCAAGGAGAGCCGACTTTGCACGCGAATTGCGTGTGAGCGTGACCTAGGAGCTACGCACATAATGTGAAAGACTCCTTCTTGACTTCTTCAGCGAGGATTGACTTCACCCAAGTATACACGGCCTCTATGGTACGCGTTGAAGCAAAGGTAGTCTCGATTTGGTGCCTGTCGTGGAAACGTATGCGAACGATGGTCTGCAAGTTGGAATCATAGAGAGAACCTTACTCCAGTCAGCTCATAGTCTCTAGTGAAGGGTCGCAGAGACGATTGTGTTTGTAAACGCACCTTTGGCCACCGAGCGCGCCGTTGTGCGTCTCGCTCGCGTTCTTCTTTCTCTCGGGCAGCACGAGAGCTGAAGTTGGTGTCTACGCCCATCTGTCTGAGCCTGTTGGACTGTCCAGCATACGCAGCTTTCAGCTGTCCGGCAGTAGGTGTATAGTATGATTCTGGCAGTTCGGCTTCGGAAACCAGAATGGAAAGGATCAGCAATAGCAGCAGCTGCGAACTAAAGGCGAGAGTCAACACTCACGCGGTTTGGGCATTGTACCAGGCGCGACTGGCTTCCATACTCGTATCGCTGGCTCGGCCTTTGCACTGGCATTCGTCGCCGGTGTGCCTTGCGAGGCTACGTCATCACCTGCGCTGCCGCTTGTCCCGCTGGTGCTCGCTTCTGGAACTGCGGCAGGTTCATGTATCTGCGATATGTCTGCGTGCTCCATGTGGTCTGCTTGTCCTCGTGAGGGCTCAGATTCGCTGGCCAGAGGCTCGCTTGGCTCGACCAACATGGCGTCCATTGCCACCTCACGCGTGTCGTCCTGAGTCGTAGACATGGTCCGCACAGCCAGAAGACGTGGTATCAGCGAGATTGCACTGATCTGGATGTGCTCGTCTTGGTCGAGCCGTCGTCCTTCATAATCGTCCGGAACAAAGGCCCTTGAGCTCGCTCAATCCGCGGTCTCATGAATGTTTGCCACCTGCACCTTCGGCGGTTGTTTGGAATGTCGAAACTATAGTACAATGCAGACTTCTTTTTTCCTGCTATTGATTAAGTACTTCAAATCACTACTTGTGAGATACTCCGCTTTTGCTTGCTGAGACAGACTCTGCCTATAAAGTTGACCCCTCCCCGCGACTGCTTTGCTCTGATTGTCACAAATACCGAATACTTAGAAACTACCGCCAGGCTCGCTTTCACGTCCGCGTTGTCGCTACCCTCAGTCCCATCCAGGTCGATTTTCCGTGGCAGCGGTCTCGGTGTGCCATTCGTCCTCCGTGATCATTGTACTCGCTCGCGCCGGATTTGCCCAGTCTGCCCATTCCTCTGCATCCTTGCTCCCTTCCTGGGGCATCCACACGGGTTCGTTTGCTAAGGGGAATATAGGATTCAGAAACGGAGCGTTCGCAATGCGAAGCTTCTTTCGCTGATTTTTTGAGAGTTTGGGGACCTCAGCTCCGGTAGACGAGGTTTGCCCTGGACCGGCTGGTCCAACTTTGGCTCGTCTGCTGGATCCGTCTCCAATGTCGTCATCCGACCATTGAACATCGTCGTCGCTCTGGTCTGCTGTAGCTGCTTGTTCTTCCGCCTCGTCCCATACCTTTTCCGGTTCTACAAAGTCTTTGAGGACAATGCGTACGGCATCTTCCACCTGGCCGCGATTGGCAAGAGCTTGGGGATCCATCTCAAGATCCCATGCCTGCTTACCATCTCGTATGAGCGCCAGCATAAGCTTGCTAATGTATCCTCCGCAAGCGCGTGCAATCTCATTCCGACCCCAGAGCTCGCGCACTGTAGCTGAGCGGGATCTCATCTTCTCCCGCATGAGCTCATCCAGGATAGCTCTAATCTTGGCTGAAGACTTTGCGTTTCCGGACTCGTTGCAGGCTTTGAAATAGTGCGATTTGAGCAGCCTGTGTCGTTGATCCGGGCTCCTGTTTGTGCTTGACTCGTCGTCATCATTCGAAGAACGCTGCTTGGCTGCCTTTCGAGAACCGCCTGAAGCCGCAGCTACAGCAGCCGCAGCGGCAGGCGACGTACGCTGGGCACCTCTTGGCGGAGGTCGGATGCCATAGAAGGCGAGTGGCATCTGTATGGGAGAACGTGGACTGCGTTCCGATTCGTACGCGAATTTGCGCCTGAAGACTGCGGTCTGCGTGGCAAACATCTGCGATGGATCTGGCACAGAATCGAGCATTTCCTGGATGTGAGCCGGTGGGGCTTTGCCCTGACTAGCGTCTTCCTCTTCTGCATCCTCTTTGGTTTGAGCCGAGGAAGACGTGTGCATGCCTCCCTTTCCAAGAAAGTTGCGCAGCGATCCCACGCCTGAGATTTCGACTGTATAGTCGTATTTGAACGTGATCATCTTGCACCAGTCTTCGAATTCGTCTTCCGTCCACTCAAATTTGTGATCAGAGTCCCTAAAGTACCTGTCCGTCCTGCCTGTCGGGTCCTTGAACGAGTTCTTCGTCTCATCCTCGGCACGCTCGCCGGTCTCTCGCAAAGTCGCTGCGTCGATAGCCTCTGAAGTCTTTGCATCGTTCTTTGCCTTGCCAAAGTATTTGTTGAAGTCGTAGTTCGGCGTCGTGATCACAATGATGCGAGGCCTGTAAGAGCCAAAGAGCAGCTCTGGAAACTTGTCGAGTTGCTTTTCATATAGGTGCTCGATGACCTCTGTCATGACGATAGCTTCAAAGTTGTCGAGGGCATTGTTGAAGACATCGAGACTGCCTTGCCAGATCTCAACTCGGAGATCTTCCCATCTTTCACGGGTAGAGAAAGAATAGTAGGTTGAGAAAGGAGATGGCTCTTCGGGCGGAGGTGCTGTTGCTTCGATAGCCTCGAGTAGATGGTCTTCCACAATATCGAGCCCGGCGATCCGTCGAAGGTGCAATTCCTTATCCTGCGCACGCAGTGAAGGCAAGGCCCGATATTTGAGAAGCAAGTCCTTGTTAATCTCCAACTTGGACGTGGATGCTACTGGCTCTGGCGTCGAGCGAGGCGGCGATACAGACGGCGCAGACCGGGGTGAGCGGCCTTTGCTATCTTCGCTTTCGTTGTCGTCTGCCTTTTCGCAACCACTATCGCTAGGTGGATCATTTGATTCGCGCGTCACTTCACCAGCATCCGACAACGGAGCGAGGGCTTTGAGGGAAGTCGATGATCCAGCTGGCTGTAGAGGTCGGTCGAATACACCCTTGGCAAGTGAAGTAGGGCTGGCTGGTGCGTCGTCTTCTTGAGCCTTCGTCTCGGTAACAGTTTCATCAACACTAGTGACAGGTTCATCGTCTTGCTCGTCTTCGTTGAAGATCTCTTCATCCAGTATTGGCTCCGGAAAGGCATCTATGTGAGATGCGCCATTTGTCATCGGCCGGAGAACAGCACCTTGACCGCACCCGACTTCGCAGACCTGAGAGAGTACAAAAGGAGCATTGAGTGTTTGATGATAGTGATTTATCGTGTCGGACATTGGAGGAGTCAAATGTATCCGCAAAATTGCAGGATTACGGTAAGCGAGGTGGATTGCCGGCGCGTGGAATCGGATCGCCCAAAGGCACCGACTTACAGATCTAATATCCTCCATCTTGAGGATCTCGAGGCAGAACGCCATGCGCTGTACGTTTAATGCTGGGAAAAAGTACGTTGGCCAACGGTTCTTGCGGTTGCTATTGCTGCTGCTGTTGGTATTGTCATCGGGCCCGCCGAGGGCGGCTATAGAGCTGACAGCTTCCAGAGAAGCCGGAACCTCGCTGGGTATTACATCGTCTAAAGGCTGCGAGCTCGTGTCAGGGCCAGTAGTCGAGTCGCCTAGAGCCTCGCTGACATCGCCAATGCTGTCCTCTGACGCATCCACGTCGCCCATCATCTTGCAACTCGTTCGTCTCTTGGAGGGGGGGCCCTCCGCCTTCCAGCGAGGTGGCAGCCAGCGCGTCGTGTCGAATGCAGCCGTCACCGGCGCGTGCAGGGTGCTCGTTATTGAGCTGGAGCTGTGCTGTTGTCGATGTCGCCCTCCATCAGGCCTGCGCTGTGCTTGCTGGTGTCCGGTCAGTCTGAGTCCAAGCTGCGCAGGACTGCCGTAGAACGGGTCGCCTTCGTTCCAGATCATCCACCACGCCCTTGGCCTCTGCTCCACAGCGACCCGGACTCACCGCCCACATCGACCCGCACAGCAGCGAGTGCAGCGCTCGCATAGCAGTGCCCCCATGGCCGCTCCCGCCCTGCTGCACGCTCTCGTCGCGCTCTGCCTGCTCGCCAGCCAGGCGCGTGGCCTGTATTTCTACCTCCAGGTGCGTGGCACGCGATTAGGCGGGCGGAGGGCGCGATGGATGCTGCTTTGGCCGCTGGCCTGCTTACTCGTAGGGTCCCTCAGCTGATGCCTGCTGTATCTCGTCCACCACTGTCGTCGTTGCTCGCAGGCCGGCGAGACTCGGTGTTTCCTCGAGGAACTCCCTCAGGACACAATCGTCGTGGGCCACTACAAGGCCGAAGAATGGGCAGTCGACGACAACAAATGGACAATCAATGACAGACTGGGCATCCAGATCACTGTAGATGTGCGTGTGCTACGCTCAAGCTTGGCCTCACGCTGCTGTGTAGCTCACGCTTGAACGCGCCATGATCGTGCCTGCAGGAGACTGAATCTGAAGAACGCATAGTCAATACGCGAGGCGCACCCGAGGGCAAATTCGTCTTTACAAGTCACATATCAGGTGATCACTCCATCTGCTTGAAGTCCAACTATACCGGAGGCTGGGTGAGCATTGCTTGAAGCTGCACTGGCGCTCACGTCTCTTGTCTTGCAAGACTGATCCGTTGCGTTTTACAATCTCAAGTTCTCTACTCCACGCGTGCGTATGCACTTGGATATAGCGTACGTGATTGTGCAAGTCTCAATGCCACCTCTTTCACTGACTATTGGTGGTTCCCTTTCGCAACCAAATTTCTGCATATCCGCCATATCCCTACTCGTTTTATAGTGTTGGAGAAGCAAAGGTCGATGAAGAATCAGAGAAAGGCCACGTCAGCGACTTGGCCGACAAGGTTCGTGAGCTTAACAAGAAGTTGGAGGATATCAGAAAAGAGCAACAATTCCAGCGAGAACGAGAACATGATTTCCGCACGCTGAGCGACAAGGCGAATCGAGGAGCGTTATTGTGGAGCTTGTTGCAGATGGCAGTGCTCCTTGGAACTTGTTATTGGCAGATGAAGACGCTGAGAGTGAGTGTCGGCTTCGTCAGTTTCCAGCAGTGATTTCTAGCTGACGCTGTTTCGTTCGTGCCCGTTTGCAGACGTGGTTCTACAAGCAAAAACTCATTTGAAGGACTGCTTGCCGGCTTTCGGTACATACCTCTCGCAGCAATAGTCTCTGTGTCTCGTCACGAAATCTACGGCGGTGTTGCTACGATTATGATATGAAATGTCAGGACGGATCCAGTGCCATTGTTATGCAATCGCGATTGCAATGCCCTCGACTAGTGCACCGATCGCGGAACCTCCACTTTCCATGAAGCGTGTGCGGAAACAGCGAAAAAGTGATAATTAAGACGGGCTGAACTCGTCGCTCTCGGATTGACAGCCATAAAGTCTCTCCGTCCCGGGATGCGTTTGGGCAAAGATATTGTTGATTCCTATATCTCCACGGACTCTATCAAGTATGGTCATCATTCCTCCGGAAAGTGGAAGACGATTTTCTTCCCCTTGACATTTTCTATGGCCTGCCTTGCTTTCTCTCCAATCTCTTCGTCTGAGCCCGTGAGCTCGACAATCTCGGCTCGAGGTTCGCGTAGCTTGCCCTCCTCCATCAATTTAACAAGCGTCTCTGTCATCTTCGTCCTCTCTTTGATATCGCAGGTCTTGTACCAGTCCGACATCCAGAATCCGAGACTTTTCAGACCTTTGAATATGAAGAGCGAGCTGGGGAGACTGAGCGGCTGCATGCTCATCGCCCCATAGGTCACGAGACTGGCATTTTTGGCAAGAAGCTTGGCCATGTTGGCTGTATCTTTGCCGCCTACGCAATTCAACCCGAGTTTCAAGTCTGCACCACCTGTCCAGTCAGACAGCTGATCGCGGAAGCTCTTCTCCGCGAGTTCGGAGTATGTCACGACGTGGTCCGCCCCGAGATTTTGGAGTTCTTGTCGCAGAGTAGCGATATTATCTCTGTGATGCACAATCCACAGAATCAGCAAAGTTGTAGGCATTACTCGCTCGCCGGGTACCTATATCTCACCTGTCGCGAACAAAATTAACGGTCTTGTAGCCCCACTCCCTTGCTAGCTGTATGACTGCCAATCCCACTTGGGAGTTTCCTCCATTCTGAATAATCCAGTCGCCTTTATCCAAGTGCTCGAAGTCGACAAGCATCCGGTAAGCTGTAGGAGGATTGATGCCCAAGGTTGCAGCATGCATCTCGCTGAGTTTAGATGAAGGAGACTTTGGCACTGGAAACAGCTTGTTTTCAGGTAAATTTGAGCGCGATGACCATGTACCTGACGCATGGTATCTTCAGCTGTTGCCCTCGTCAGTGACATGGGCAATATCAACTCCTTTACCTTGCTGGCTTTGTCCCATGATCACTAAGTCCGACGAGCGCTTCTCAGCATTGAACTCGTTGAGCCGAAAAGGTTCGGCTCACCCCAGTCGCCAATGGAGAAGCTGGATGCACCACCTTCCGGAAGAGACTCCACAGTGCCAAAGCCTTCGCTACCGCCAATATGATATGCCTGGCCTTGCGTAGACTTGGGTATGTTCTTCGAAGGACCGGCGCGCTCGGGATAGGAGCCTGAGTAGCAGGCTTGCAATCGTTAGGGCTGGGTGGCATATCAGGAGCATAGGATGCCTTGCCTTGTATAACATTGAGATCTGCAGGGTCTGTGTGCAAAAGTGTCACATGTGTATGGACCTGGTCGTGGTCATAGAGATACGTACTTTGTGGACCATAGCGGAACCGCACCCGGACCTCTCCTGGCTCAAGAGAGGGAAGATCGTAAGTAATACCATGGAGAACCTTGAAAAGTTAGCAACATTTGGAATCTTTCAGCATCTTGTGTCATTGCAGACGCGTGTGACTGTAGATCCACTTTGGTAGGCTCGCCCCGCTCGGTATAGACGAGCGCCCTGGCGTTTGATGTATTCGAAGCACATCGTAATTGTCGATGGATGACTCTTATATAGCTTGTCGCAAGATTGCGCGTTGGTCGGCACTGCATTCTACGAAAGTCCGTCCAGGTCAGTTGTTGGGAAGGCAAGTGGCGAAAATGTGACGACGTGCGAGGTCAGGGCTACGAGATGGCACAAAAGCATATCCACTTTGTAAAATTCACGTCTATAGTCTGTCTCTGTGCTGACTCTAGTGCAAATGGGCGCGGTCAGCTAGAATTGGGTTTCAACGTACTAGAATACGTCAGCACTCATCAAACTCGACAAGCAGCCATCGTGCAGCAACTTGAATACATAAGACAAAGCGTATGCATAGAGCAATCATTCCGTTGTTCGTTTCTTGCGAAACAAGTTTTATCTAGTGAGAAGCTACCGACAAGGAATGGCAGCTAGGTGTTTACATGTAGGGCGGAGGAAGGAGAACTCGCGACCCGTTTACTTGCCGGTGAAGTTGGAGACGTGCCTGCGAGGAAAGGAAAGCAAATTGTTGTCAGCGACTTGTGCGAATCTTGACAGTACACAGAGAGAGATGACATACTCTTGCACGACCTTCTTGATAGAGCTCTCAATCTCTGGGGTCATCTTTCCGCCCTGGATCTGCTTGAGGAGGTCGGTCTGCTGTCCACGGAGGTGCGAGACAAAGTCCTTCTCCCATGCAGTGATCTTTTCGACGGCGACCTTGTCGAGGAGACCCTGATGAAAGAAGACATCAGAAATTGTAATTTGCAACTTATCCTATTCTTGTTTGGCCAATAACTCACGTTGACACCGGCGTAGATGATGGGGACCTGGACCTCGAAAGGCAGAGGAGAGTACTGAGCCTGCTTGAGGAGCTCGGTGAGACGGGCACCTCGGTTGAGCAGGTAGCGGGTGGAGGCATCGAGATCGGAACCGAATTGGGCAAAGGCGGCGACATCACGGTACTGTGCGAGGTAGAGCTTGAGCGAACCAGCGACGGATTTCATGATCTGTAGGTAAAAAACGGCAAATTAGCGCATGTAAGTCAACTGCTCTAATCTGCTGCAACGCACCTTGTACTGGGCAGCGGAGCCGACACGGGAGACGGAGAGACCGACGTTGATGGCAGGTCGGACACCCTTGAAGAAGAGTTCGGCCTCCAAGAAGATCTGACCATCGGTGATGGAAATGACATTGGTAGGAATGTAGGCAGAGACATCACCACCCTGGGTCTCAATAATGGGCAGGGCAGTGAGCGAACCGCCTCCGTGCGAGTCGTTCATCTTGGCAGCTCGCTCGAGAAGACGCGAGTGGAGGTAGAAGACGTCACCGGCTGCAACAGGCATTCTGGTGTCAAAACTGTCACAACGAGATAGAAGTGGTACGTCTGCGCTTACGGTAAGCCTCACGACCAGGAGGTCGACGGAGAAGCAGAGACATCTGTCGGTAGGCGACGGCTTGCTTGGAGAGATCATCGAAGATGATCAGTGCGTGCTTGCCGTTGTCACGGAACCACTCTCCGATGGCAGTGCCGGAGAAGGGAGCCAAGAACTGCAGGGGAGCGGCCTCGGAGGCGGTGGCAGCGACGACGATGGAGTACTTGAGCGCATCGTTCTCCTCGAGGGTCTGGACGAGCTGAGCGACGGTAGATCGCTTCTGTCCAATGGCAACATAGACACAGTACAGCTTCTTGGTCTCGTCGTCACCATCGTTCCAGAGCTTTTGGTTGAGCATGGTGTCAAGGGCGACGGCGGTCTTTCCGGTCTGACGATCACCAATGATAAGCTCTCGCTGGCCTCGTCCGATGGGCACCATGGCGTCGACGGACTTGAGACCTGTCATCATGGGCTGCGGAGAGTGTCAGCGTTAGCAATGTGGTGCAATGAATTGGCCTAGGCAAGCTTACCTGATTGACGGATCGTCGGGGCAGGACACCAGGGGCCTTGGTGGATGTACGGCGGCGCTCTTTGGCGTTGATGGGGCCCTTGCCGTCGACTACCACAATAAATCAGAGGTTAGCGGATGTAGGCAACCGACAGACATGATTGCACGCACTGGGGTTGCCGAGGGCGTCAACGACTCGTCCGAGGAGTTCGGGGCCGACGGGGACATCGATAATCTGTCCAGTTCGCTTGACAGTGTCGCCTTCCTTGATGGTTCGGTCGGAAGCGAAGATGGTGACACCGACGTTGTCGGTTTCCAAGTTGAGGCACATGCCTCGCACGCCAGACTGGAACTCAACCATCTCCTCGGCTGGAGGGCGGGCATAGGAAATTGTCAGCATGGCCGCAAAGTAGCGGGCCGTGACGATAGACACGCACCTTGGACATTGCGGAGACCGTAGACACTGTCGTGGTAAAACGGGATTGCGCGGAGAAGCACAGATGAGACGGCAGCGTCAGCTTAACCAGCCCCAATCGAGAAACCGCTAGCCGGATCCTGCAGACAGCGAGAAGCGACAGAGTCGCACAATATGCACAGCAACTCACCGAGCAATTCCGTCACCGATTGTCAAGACTCTTCCCACCTCGGAAAGATTTGTCTCGCCGCTCGAGTTGCTGATGCGCTCTTCGAGGATACTCGACACCTCGCTGGCGGCTGTGGGTGCGTAGAAAAGTTAGCGGTGGGACCGCCGATGGCTGGAGGAACAAGACGAGCGACGCACCAGGCTTGGCGGTAGCGTATGTCCTGCGTGCAGCAACGCTTGCAGCTGTATTTGTCGTTGTTGTCGTTGATGCGGTGGAAGAAGCATGGGACGGGAATTTCCGCAGGTCAGCGAAGCTCTTTTGGACTGCCAGAACCCAGGCGGTCTCATGCAGAGACCGGCGAGGGTCTGCAGAGGGAGCAGAGCAGCTTACGTGCAACCCACTGGCTGCTGAAGCGGGCAGCAGCAGCCTGGCGCCTGAGCTGTTGCGTGTGTGGAAAGATGGCAATCGCCGGGCTCAGCCAATAAGATCCCAGCGCTGGCTAGAGGTGCAGTGCGGGCAGAGACTCACGACGCTGGCCGCTGTGCGCGTGAGGGCGCGTGCGGGCATCATGGTTGCTGGGATGTGCTGGGTGTCGACGCGCTGCTGCTTGCGGCCCTGTTGCTCGAGGGCGTGCGGTGCGATGCGATGGGGGCAGAGGAGAGCGCAGGCACGGTTGCTCGAGGAAGAAAGGCGGACGGCGGCCAACTTTGGGGGGGGCGCGAAGGGCTCGCGTACAAGTCTGGCAGACGGGGCTTGGAGCAACACCACGCATACAGATACAATGTACAGTATCCTCGTTTGCTATTGCTGCCTCTCAAACACAGTGCTCAATGCCCGTGCATGCCAGGTTCAGGACTGCCGTGGGCAGGCTAGACAGCAAAGCAGCCAAGAAGCGAATTGCAAATCGGCAATCGGACTGACAAACAGCAACAGACACGGCCATACACTTGCTGTCACAGACATCCCAGACAGCATCAGTCTACAGTCTGTCTGCTGCATCAGGCGGCCCACTGTCGCGCCCTCGACGGACGCTTCGCGCATGCGCCAGTCGCGGCCGACTTCGTCTTGCGGACAGACACGCAGTGAAACATTGCACTGGTACTAGATAAGAAGAGTGGCCTTAATCCAATGTCCTTCATTCTCCCACTGGCATCCTTCCAAGAACGCGATTCAGATTGAAAGCTGCAACAAAAAATAAAGCAAATCAGCTCGCATACACTTGGGTGTACGTCAGGAATCTCACCTGCTGAAATCATAGCGATATGCGTAAATGCTTGACTGTATACCAACAAGTTGTCAGCTTGTTACGTCCATGATAAAGCCCGCTCGCACACTCACGGCATATTGCCCAAAGCCGAGCCGTCCTTGGCGATCTCTTCTGAGAATAGCCCGACATGATTGCTGTACCCGACGAGATCCTCAAAGATCACTCGCGCTTTTGCCAGCATCTCGCTGTCATGCTGGCCGGCGCGGGTCAAAGCCTCAACAGCCCAGCACGCACACAAGACTGATTATGATGGACATCTCAGCCTCAGTCGATGTCTCGTCAATTGAATAACTCACGGAATGCACCCTCTTCACCTCCAACACCATCTTGTACTTTGTTGACATCGTATCGATAGACTAGATGATTGACCGTGAGGCCGCCCCTCTCAGGCGTCTTGAGGATGTGCTCCAATGTTGACAGGAAGCGAGGGTCGACAGGCGAGATGAAGAAGACGAGAGCTGTAGGCGATTAGAAGGCTCGTCAACTCCCTCATTTCAGTCTTAAAATTGCAAACATTTGCTCACGCATTACCAAAATGGAGGCATCCAAGACATCCTTGCGCTCGTAACTTTGGCAGAAGAAGCCATCTTTCTCGTTGTAGCCCTACAGACAAAGCATCAAGACTCGGGGCTTTCCAAAGTCACTGAACATCTCCTGTACTCACCTTCTCCATGATCTCCTCATATAGCGTATCTCGAGCTCGCATCCACTTGTCTCGATTAGGGCAAGGCAGGGATCGCTTGTCTGCCAAGCGGAGTCCTCGATCCAGCGCTACCCACATCATGACTTTGCTGTAGACAAAGTGCTGTTTCTGATTTCGCACTTCCCAAATGCTCATGTCCGGCTGGTCGTAATTCTGATAGACGTAATCAACGACTCGTCTCACGCTCTTCCATAGATCCCAAGAGCAGGGCTTTGCCAGTTTAGAGGAGAGGTAGACACTGCACACGAGAACGCTCAACATCGGGCTGCTATCAATGGTAAAACCAGAGCTGAGACACTTACGCGTCCAGTAGCTCCCCGTAGACATCCAACTGCAGGTGGTCGGCAGCACCATTGCCTATCCTGACTGGACGTTGGCCTTTATAGCCCTCGAGATGAGGCAGCTCAAGCTATATCAAAATTTCATTAGCGGAGAATGTCTGATGTGAAGTTGATCACACACCTCAGCGAGATCCGTCTCACCGCGGATCCCAAAAACGATCTGTAGCGGCTTGCTATCGTCACTCGTATCAATCCGGCTCTGGATGAATTCAGTGTATGCGATCGCTTCGGCGGTAAAACCCAGGCGGATTAGCGCATATACGGTGAATGAGGCATCTCTGATCCACGAAAAGCGGTAGTCCCAACTGAGGGCAGACGGCCAGGTAGTACAATCAGCAGCGGCATACCATCAAAAGACCCTTGTCGCTTACTTTCGACCCTCTCCATTCATGCCTTCGGGTAAGCTGAATGTCGGTGCAGCCACGATAGCACCCGTGAGCTCGAACGTAAGAAGCTTGAGCGTGATCGCCGAGCGATGTACTGCATGTTCCCCATTGTCAATGTTGTTACGATAGCGTAACTCGATGACAGTGCCCACCGAATTCTCTCCATCTGCCTTGATACTTGGATTGGAGGCTGCCAGCGATTATCAGCATTGCCGTGACTATGATGAGTGCTGCCATCGCTATCGCTCACATCCAAGAATACCAATACGACATGGTCTATTTGGAATATCAAGTCAGAAGGGCTTCTTCGACCATCTACTGGCAAATTACATACAGCATCTTGCATAGCCTGCAAAGTATCGCCGTCGAAAATTGGGTCGATTTCCGCGAGGTTGAACATCTTGGACAGAACGCGTGCACCGTTACGGTCTTGCACAGGAGCCTTGTTGACGAAAGATCGCGGTACTTCGGGCACGCCTGCGACCATTCCAGAGGTCTTCGGATCTTCCCGCAGGACGAAATCGACTGTCTGCCCTTCAGTCAAGGTGAAGGAAGACACAATGCCAGGGCCCCTGTGCCTCGGCCAAGTGTCGGTATCCCTTGCGAACTTGATTGTTGGCAGAGAATCAGGACCGTCGCATGTCGCAAGATCCGGATTGCAGCCAGTCATGTATCGAAGCTCCATCGTCAAGTTTTTGCTCTTGAAGACTGCTTTCTTGCGCGGAGCTTTCGTCTTGGGTTCTTTTGAAGCGTTCTCGTCATCCTCAATATGGGTAGTGTGATCTTGACGAGCGTAGTCAAAGGCAGGAAAGCATTCCATGCGGAAGTCGAGCTGACCTCTGATGACTTCAACGCGCCGCACAAGCCAAGGCAGCAGGGGCTTATCACCCTTGCTGCTAGCAGTGGGACGGGGCATAAAGTCTGTGATGGTGCAGACGCCTTCGTCCGCTAGAAACTTGGTACTGATGATGGCAGAATTGGGCAAGTATTGCTGCTTCGAATGTGTAGCGTCTGCAAGTGGCTGGATGGAAAAGTGGCCCCCAATGTCTTTGTCCAAGATTCGTGCGAAGAGTGAAGGCGAGTCGAAGTATGGATAGCAGACTGGAAGATACGTGAGTACGGGTCAAGAGGTGAGTGATGGTATAAAGTGAGATTCGAGAAGGTCAGGGCTAACGGCTAACGGCAGAACTTACAGCTGTCAATCGAGCCATCTCTGCTGACCATCGCTGCAGTACGGAGATTGCCAATGATTGCTATATTCAACAAGCTTGAGCTGTGGTTCCAGTTGCAATACATGAAGCCAGCAAACGCTGGTTCTGAGCTCACCATAATCACTGAAGCAGAGAATAAACATTAACAGTAGCCAATGGATACCGCTTTAGAGTGCTCACCTGTATCAGAGCCAGAATGCGACCAAGTACCCAGGCAGAACAGGTTCGGTGGCGTATCTACTAGTCAGCATGGAGTCGTAGCAGCCTTGAAAGGATAAGCTCGCCTTATCTCAAGGTAGCCGCCTTGACGAGAGGTTTTGAGCAAGCTTCCACTCCGGGTGAGATTGGGAAAGTTGAGCTTTGCGTTGGGGGTGTCAAAGCCAGACGGCGAGCTGGTACGTGCCCCGCCCAGCGGCTGCGAGCTGGAGCTGCTGACCGGCTTGTCCAGTGTGCTCATCGCAAGGGCGCACTTGGAAGACTCAGTGGGAGCCAAACTAGAGCGGTGCCGCGAAAGTCAGACTGGTCCGCGTGCTCTAGATGTACCGGAGCAAGAGAGCTGCGCTACTTGCTGTGTCCATCATGACGCGCAGGAGCAGCGTGATCGGTGGCGGCATAACGGACAGATGAATTGATTCAGTACATGCTCTCTGACCAGCCCGCACAACAAGCAGAGTGAAAACGAGCTATCCCTGGAGAACGTCTCTCCGGGCGGATGTTCCGCCATGGACATCGACGGGGCAAATTAAGGTGAGTCTGCTTGCCTCGTACATAAAGCAGCGCAACTGGGGGGACATGACCCACAAACCTCGCACTCTGCTCACTGCCATGTCGTAGCCTCCCGTCGATACGCATTTCAACAGCTCCGGATCCACTGACCAGCAGTTCTGGCCCGTCGACCGGTGAGCTCGCTGGATCGGGTTTCAGCACTACTCAATCTGATATCAGCAGCATGCAGGCCAAGCTCTATCGGCCAGTTCCCCAGCACAGCACAATGGGCATGTCAACCGCTACCCAAGTCGAGGCGAAAGCACAACGTCCTCTACTGCTGCATTGAGCGAGACTGCCTCTGGTCGCGACTCACGTCGAGGCAGCGACTTTTCGCCATCTCCTAGCCATGCCACAACGGGGCATTTGGGTCCAGCGTTCCAGCAGGAGCCGTTGACTGGATCTGAAAGCCGTCGCGAAGGGCGGCAGGATCTGTTCCGCTCCCTGCGCCCTCAGGATGCGACCGATAAGCCGGCTGCACCTGCCTTGGACCCATTCCTACCTGAAGACTTGGTCGAAAAGGTTCAGGCATCCATGCGTAATTGCACAGAGTATGAGCGTCAGTGCGCGCAGCTAGAGGTCCGTCCTTCGCTCCTACATTGTCGTCTTAACCAGCGCCTATCTTACTCTTGTGTGCGGCAGCACTCTATCGAGCACAAGATCCTGATGTGGTCGCAGATACTCGAGCAGTACGAGGGGCAAGACCATACCGCGTTGGAGCTCAGAGAGATCATATCTTCCTCTCAAGCAGCTTTGAAAGCTGCCGAACCTACTATGAAGAATGCAGAATCGATAGCCGGTTCTGCCGACAATGCATTGAATCGACATGAGCAGACTTTGGCAAAGGCAAAGCAGATTATCGAGCAGGGCAAAAGCACAATGTCAGCTTTGGAAGAGCTCATGCAGCGGGAAGAGGTTGTACAGAAGAACATTGGGCGGTGGCAGAATGCCATGTTGGGGACGGGCACTGCATCGGCTGTTTTGATAGCTATTCTCTTAGCGTGGCTGCTGTCATAGCTCCATCCAGCAATGGTGTCGTTGTACTTGTGAGCTGGGAGTACATTGCATACGCGAAAGGATTTTTTACAAGATAGACCAAAGCTACACCTGAGCGCCAGGATTCACTGCACTTTGCTGACAGGCTTCGCAAGCCACCCCTCCCTGATAGCCAAGAACGCTGATATTCCCGAAGCACTGCCAAAGGTCGGGACTAATCCAATGCATGTGATGGCTCCAAGAATCTCCATCTTGCTTGCAACCCCCGATAGTCTCCAGACCTCGGTAATGGACCAGAATTGCCAGATGCCGTTTGTGCAGATTACGTCCCATGATATGCTGCTCTGAGCAGGATAAGAGTAGATTGTGTCCCAAAAAGTGTTGCCAAATGCCTCGAGTGACCAGCCTGCTCTGGCCAAAACTGGCAGGGCGTACGCAACGTGTAATGCGGCGCTGGCAATGGCGATGGCCCAGTAAAGCCGAGCATACGCTTTGCAAGCTTCTTTTGTTCCGATGGGCGTTGCAGCGGGGGCAGATGACGCTCGAAACAGAGGGATCGCCAAGAGGACGTGCATGACCAGGAGATTTGGCAAGAAGGTCGAGCCAGTGACGGTGAAAGGAACAGCGACAATGGTCACGAAAGCTAGAGCTATGCAGATGCGAAGGGTCTGTGACGGATGAGCCGCTGACCTAGCTGCGTGCCCCTGCATGGCAGCCAAAAACAGGGATGACGCGAATGAGATGGCGACGATTTGACCAAGTATCATGTATCGCAAGGCTTTGCCACGAAGAGATGGGTTCCGTGAGCCTGTAACTGCTGTCAGCGAGCCTCTTGTATATCAGGCTGATGACATGCACGTACTCTCAGCATACAAAAAGAAAGTGAAGACACCGACAGTGAACAAGCACAGCTGGCTAGAGATCCACCATCTCTCCGGAGTAGAGCACACATATCGCCATGCTTCGTCAAAGAGGCTCGTTTCCTGGAGCCATCGAGTCGTGGTGTACTTTTGCAATAGTCCAGCAGCTTTTCGATGGTCTTGGTATGATTGTAGCATGTAACGGATCATGTAGGTCCAGGTCACGCCCAGCGAGCCAGCGGCGGCGCACAAGAGGGAGAACCCTTTCAGACCCTTAGGCTTCGGAAGTAGGTGCAGCGACAGCCCAGCCACGGCCAGCAAGTAGAGTACCAGCGGACTGTGCTGAACAACATCATTGGTGCTGAGCGTCATTGTGGGTGTCGGAGATTCGTGCTTTCGCAGGGTTACGAAGGGATACACGACGAGAGAAGACGGCTTGCAGTCTGAGCGAGTTCACTTCGCAGCTGATCTAGGGAATGAGATAGACTCTGCTAGCTCGCAAAGCTACTACTTGGCCAAGAGGGTCCCACGCTTGCGAGGCTTTCGGCACGGCCACTTGAGGACCACGGACTTGACGTTGTCCAGGTGACACTCGTGAGAGGAAGACGTCAAGGATTGCGATGCCAGACAAGCACAGTGACCCTGTTACATATGGGAGAGGGGATGGCTCTGGAGTAATCGTTTGTCAGCTTGCCTACTGAAATGTTGCACCACAGGTTGCCCTCATGCACAAACGCGTGATCGGGCCACTCAAACATGGAAGACGCAACATCAACGACAGCAGCAGCAGCAGCAGCAATGCCAGCTGCAGAGGCTGCAGAGTCCGTCCGCATAGACGTCGATGACCTCCCCTCGGACGCCGAACCGCCTGCTGCGGCACCAGCCACAAAGTCGGGCAAGAGCGCGTCTGCTTCAAAGGACGGCAAAGAGAGCAGTAGCGCGGAAGGTCTCGATGCGTACGTGTTACCAAAGTCAAAGAGTGAGCACAGTAATCGGTCATCTCGCACATCCGTAGCCTCTCTAAATGCCTTGTTACAGTAACGAAGATCGCGAAGTCGGCTGTAAGCGCGTGTCCTGAACGCGCACAGCCTAGTAGCTGATGTTCATGATATGGCCTTCTCCCATGCTGCGTTATGACAGGTACCAGCCAACACAAAGCTCCGTAAGCATCATACGCCTTGTTGGCTCGCTGTGCGGAGCAACGAGACTGATTGCGACCTCGCTCACTCAGAAAAGGAAGTTCCCATCGCGCTCACACGAAGCTCTGTGGTCTTCATCAGCTACTTGACTTCTCTGTACGTGCATTTGTTTCTTTCACGTAACCTCGGCTAGTTCAAGAGTTTCCATCCGTATAGTGCGCAAGAGCAGGCTGCAAGCAACAATGTCAAGACTATCAAGCCAGAGCACGTGCTCGATGCTCTTGATGAACTTGACTGGGGCGAAGCAGACACTGCAAGGTTACGCAAGGACCTCAAAAAGCAGCTCAAGGGTGAGATTATAGCGCTCCGCCTGGTCCAGCAGTCAAGCCCAAGCTAAGGCCTAAAATTGTCTCGTGCAGCTTTCAGAGCAAACGCACAAGCGAAAAAGGAAGGTCGACCTCCACCAGTAGCTTCAACAAGCACCGCTTCAGGCACCGGGAGGGGCCGCGGTCGTCCAAAGAAGCAAAAAACTACAGAAGACGAACTCACCGCTAGCGATATTGAGGAAATCAGCGCGCCACCGCAAAACACACGTAAATCAACGCATATAAACCGAGAGAGCGACGCTGAAGATGATGAGAGCGAGCAAGAAGATTCGGCAGAAGACCAGGAGGTAGAGGGCGACGATGCCGACATGACGAGAGACTCCGCTGGGGCGACTCTCTTGCGAGACGACCGCAATCCGGATACAGATGGCGGCGAATCGCCTATAGAGGAGGATGAAGATGAAGAGGAGCAAGACGAGGAAGACGATGATGAGGAAGAAGATGATATTGAGGATGCAGACGAAGAAGATGCCAGTCCGCAAGACTATGAGGACGAGATGGGACGAGGCTTAGACGACGGCGCTGCCACACGGCGCGACAATGATCAAGAGCATGAAGATTAAAGTTGCCGAAGAATGGTATATATCGGGTACAATGTTGAGATGATAGATATGCTTTTGAAAACGAATTTATCACTCGTCCTCTGTTCCGGGTGACGCAACACGACTTTCGTGCTTGAAAAGGTCGGCAAGCTCCTGCAAGTCGCACCGAGTCAGCTTTAGAAGAGTGCCTGCACATGATCATTCCCAAGACGTACATCTTCATCGCCTTGATCAGCAGTGACGGTTTCGATGACTTCGAAAGCTTTCGTCGCCTTCTTGCCATCGCTTGCCTTCCATCCTTTGCCTCGTTGCATGGCTTCATCGCTTCGATCCAAGAGAAGGTCAAGCTGCTTATCGGAAATCACCTCGTCGCCTTCTTGAATGATACGTATGTCTTTGCTGGCATCGCCTTCTCCACGGTCGCGGCTAGCTTGATCTTGCATCTCTGCTGCGAACATTTGAGCAGCTAAGCCTGCTGCTTTATCACCGCTTCCTTTCGAGGTGTTGCCACTGAAAATGTCTTGCAGGTCTTCGAGAGAAGCGGTATACTTGCCACTGCCTATGACTAGAGCTTCGAGCTTGCGCTTGTTGCCAGCTCTCTCAAGCATCTATCGTAATGTGATCAGTTCTGATTCATCTGCTTGGCTAGCACGGACATAGCTACCTTGGCTTCGATAGTGTTGGCGGTGACTAGACGGAAGATCAGAACAGGCTTAGTCTGACCCAAGCGGTGGACTCGATCCATCTGATGAAAAAGTATATTAGATGCACGGTCCTGCTTTTCAGTGGGCGTATTGACGTACGGCCTGCAAATCCATTTGTGGATTCCAATCGCTATCGAAAAGTACGACAGTATCCGCACCAGTAAGGTTGATGCCGACACCGCCTGACCGTGTCGACAGCAGGAACAGACGAGGTGCTGTCACAAAACAAATGCTAAGCTAGCGTCGATGCAAACTCAGACAGGCTCTGCCTACCATTTTTGCTCTTCTTGTCATTGAAACTCTTCAGCTCTGTAGGACTACAATCAGCAAGAACGACAACCGCAAGCGATAGATCGATAGCAACGCACGTCTACGGCGATCTTCCTGCGGAGTACGGCCGTCGATTCGACAAATGTTCCAGCCCTTCCATTCAACAGCCCAGTCTTCAATAATGTCAAGCTGCGTCGTGAATTGACTGTAGACTAGCACTTTGTGATCTTCTGCAAAGAGTCGCGCCAATAGTCGATCGAGAAGCATCATTTTGCCGCTGGAAGACACGACGCGATCGTCGAGAACGTATTCGCCGGTCTTTGGATCGTTTGGCCAGTCGAAGAGCCACGGCTGATGGTACGCATTAGCCTGAATCTCTGTCTGCATGTAGCAGTCAACTTACATGATTGACAACCTTTCTCAGCTGCATCACCATGTTGGAAAGCTTCAGCCCTTTGATCTTGTCTCGGGCATTCTTATCGAAGTCTTGCTTGCTATCTTCCTCATCTGATTGAGCTGTACCAACCATGTTGAGCCGCGATTTACCCCACCGCCGCTGCTCAAAATCTTCTGCACGTTCTCGAGCAGTGCCATCGTCTAGAGCGTCTAGCCAGTCCTCATCGGACTCTTCCTTGTAGGCAGCGCTACGCTGTCGCTTGCTAGCAGAAGGTGACTCGGAAGCCTCCGACTTCCGCTTTGTACCCTTCTTGGGCGTGCCTTTACTGGCAGCTTTGCCATTTCTCGGAGACACGTCCTCGTCGTCCGAAGAGAAAGCTGCTTTTCCATTGTTGGGGACTAGGTCTCGCCGAGACAGGAGAAAATCTCGGATTTGCCGCTTGATGACTGCATCGTACAGTCTCTTCTGCTGCTGCGTCAGAGGCGCACTTAGCAAGTACTCCTTCTTCGGGGGCAATGACTTGGCTACATCGCGTTTGACGCGTCGAAGCAGGAAGGGCTTGAGAATGGAATGCAGCTTTGTGATGATCTGGTAGGAGGCTGAATCATCTGCGGAAAGGTCGATATCGAACCATGACTTGAAAGAATCGAGATCATCGAAGATCTACATTGAGGTGTCAGCCAAATATATTGCACATAGCAGCCTGATCGGTTCTTACATCCGGCATCAAGAAGTTGAGCAAGCTCCACAGCTCTTCGAGATTATTTTGCAGTGGTGTGCCAGTTAAAAGGATTCGATTCGCGCTGTTGTAGCTCATGAGCTCCTTGATGAGCTTACAATTGAGATTCTTGATGCGATGAGATTCATCCACGACCAGGTACTTCCACTTGTACTGGCCCAGGAACTTGCGATCGTTCATGACAAGCTCGCTTGTAAAGAGATAGAGAGGCTGCATTAGACCACAGATCTACACTTCTTGAGCCAAATCACTCACTAGCTTGTTACCACAATTGGAAAAGTATCGGTAGTATTTTGATGAGCTCTCGAGGCACTGCCACGGCCTTTCTTGCCTTTTCCAGCTGTCTTGACATCGCTCGGCTTCTCATTTGTGGGAGGTTGAAGCCGTGTTTCCCGCAGATCTGCTCGCTCCTGAGGTGTACCGTGATAGAGCACTACAGGTATATCAGGCGTAAAGCGTTCGAACTCATTGACCCACTACAAGAATAGGTGAGCGATGATTTGCGTGAGTTTGATACTTCCGTATACTCACATTTGCTAATGTGCTCAGGGGACAGCAGACCAGGAAAGGACCCCATACACCTAACCAGAGATATGCTTAAGCACGCCTGGGATCCGGCTAAAGTCGCTTTACTTACCCTGCTCTCGCAAATGTGCCAGGAAAGCGATAGTCTGCAGTGTCTTCCCGAGACCCATTTCATCGGCCAAGATGCCATTGAGGCCGTTTTCATATAGCGAAATGAGCCAATTCATACCAGCAACTTGGTAGGACTTCATCGTAGCACCAGTCACAAGCTTCGGCTGCTGCGACCGGTCAACATCTTCGGATGCGTCAGGCAAGGGCGCTGGTTTTGCCACTGTTTCATCGTCGTCTGAACCATCCTTGCCATTTTGACCAGCGTCAGCGGCATCGTCGCTGCTATCTGAATCGCTTGCCGCGCTCTTAGCCGCCGCGCTCTTCCCATTCTTCCCATTCGGCTTCTTCTTTCCATTCTGCTGCTGGCTTTGACGCCTGCTCGATCTCGATGTAGACGCTTTGGTGTCAGCATCTGCTTCGAAATCGTGGGCTTTTACGCGGTTTTCGTCGCCTGATTCAGACTGCGAGGATAGTATGGATGCCTAAGAGAGCCATAGGCCAACACACTCCGCTATATCAGCCTGTTGACGCGTGCTTGTTTTGTTCACAGATGGCCGCACCTCTCGCGATCGCTTCGAGGTGACTACAACCTCTTCATCGGACGAGTCTGCCTGCTTCTTGCGGCCGTTTCGTGCAGGCGCAGATGGCTTGTTGCTAGCTTGTGCTGCACCTTGTCTCGTCTCTCGTGTCTTTGTAGGCTGTGTTGCCGTCTTTGCGCGCTCCTCCTTCAGCTCTTTTCGACGCGTTGCTCGGGTGTCCTTTTTCTGTCTGTCCTCTGTCTCTTTCGCGAGCTTCTGAGCGATGATGGACGAGTAGATGGTACTTTGGGCCAGCAAGAACTTGAGCTGCGTACGTCGATAGTGTCAGCTTGGCTGTTTACCCAGACTGGTACGCGTCTGGGCGTAAACAGCTAATAGTGGCCACACACCTTCTCTGGAAGCTGGTCTTCGACTCCTCCCTCGTCGGCATCGCTGCCATTAGCACTGCCGTCTGCAGGCGTGTGCTGTCGAGTGATGGCGCTTGACGACGCTGCCGACTTGGGAGACGACATTGTCCGCCCGCCCTCCAAGGTTGTTCTCTGGACAACCGGTTCGACGCCTCGATTGCCTTGCAAGTACGCAAGAGTTGGACAGGATCATCAAGACGCAGCGACAGCTAGCCAGCAGCACGCGAAAGTACAGCCATATGCATACACGTCAAAACACACGCTACACCGCGTCCTGCTCCTACTGCTCTGGCAACTTTGGTAATCGTCCGTGGAGCCCTTGAGACCTGAGCCGAACAAAGGCCTTTGTCATGCAGCCACCTAGAGCAAATGTGGCCTTGAAGCCAAGCTACATTCTCGCTGGAGCTGTCGCTGTACCGTGAGTTCTCCAACTCTAGTCATCCTTGCGATTTGGCTAATACTCTCGTGCCTAGGCTGGCCTACTACGCATTTGCGGAATCCTATCGTTATGCAGTGCTACGGCGGCGTCAAGCGGCGTACAATGCTATAACACTGACCGGAGCAGCCTCTGAAGCTGTCAGTCAAGCCGTCAAAGCGAGATTTGCTAGCCTTCAATGCATTCTCACTGGCAGGTATCAGAATGTCAGTTTTGTCTGGTGGCGCATGCCCTCTGCCTTGAACGTGACGTGCATCCGCAACGACGAGACTGACGGTTTACCATATACTGCAGGTTACCTTCGAATGGCGCGAGCCTGGATTCTGGGAGTTCATCATACATCAACTACTCAAGCCATTATCCGGGCGAGCATGGTGGACGGGCGATATACCGAAGGACCCGGCAGCGGTAGCAGCTGCCCTGCCTCAAGAACCACTGAATGTGGATGTGCTGCGCAAAAACAGCCGAAGGAGAAGGTCACTCGGCATACGCTCTCCTATGGAGGGCAGCTTGGCGTCCAGTCAGAGCAGCGACGACGAATGGGAGAAGTTGGATGCTTCGCGAACGGGGCTTGCTGCTCCTTCCGTCGACAGCTCAACTCAGCCTGATATGACCGTCACCTGGTTTGGCCAATCAACATCTCTACTACAGATGGACGGCATCACATTCTTGACAGACCCAGTCTTCAGTGATCGTCCCTTAGACAGCTTCCTCGCTCCAAGACGGCTGCGGCCCCCTCCCTGCAGTCTGGAGGAATTGCTCGCGTTGGATCTGGTCGATGTTGTCCTAATCTCTCACGACCATTATGATCATCTCGACGTCAATGTGGTGAAGCAAGTCGGTGATAGGGTCACCTGGGTCATTCCGAAAGGCCTGCGGCGGTTCTTCCTGCAACATGGGTTGTCGGAAGCCAAGCTCATCGAGCTAGACTGGTGGCAGGAAGAGACCTTGTCGCTATCTCAAGAAATAAAAGGCTCCTTCACAGTGTCGTGTACGCCGACTCAGCATTGGTCTGGTCGAACACCTCTCGACACCAACAAGTCCTTGTGGTGTGGGTTTGTGGTCAAGAATGTCGAGTCCGGGAAGAGCTTCTTCCACGCTGGGGACACCGGATACTCTTCGCGTGAGTCGATGTTGCTCTACCCATCAATCCATATCCAGCTGTTAAATGCAAAGACGGCCGACCTGCTTTTCTTGCAGAGCTCTACAAAGCCATCGGTCGAATGCACGGCCCAATAGATCTAGGACTCGTCCCAATAGGCAGTTTCGAGCCTCGATGGATGCTTTCACAGATCCACACCGACCCTGTGGGATCAGTAGCGATTCACAAAGACCTGAAAATCAAGAAGAGCATAGGCGTCCACTGGGGTACCTGGATCATGTCAGACGAGCGACACTGCGATCCCCCGATAGAGCTAGCGAAAGCCAGATTCGACCGAGATGTGACAGAGGATGAGTTTATGGTGCTGCCAGTCGGGAGAACGGTCACTTTGTAGGTGTAGGAGGCTGCTCTCTCGCCCGTAGGCCTGTAGGGGGCCTGATCGAGCGGCAGCCCTGCCGCATGGACTCACAGCAGCGTACGAGGTCATTGTAAAGCCGCAGAGTCGACTTGATTCGAGCTTATATCCATGTTGATGTCCAGTATTGCACTCTTGCTGCCTCGTATCGCTTGCCGAGTCTGTGCTGGCCGTCTTCACCAAGCCGCCCAGCTCGTGCGCTCAGCTTGCCCGCATTTCTCGCTGCCGCCTTCCTTTTCCTCTCCTCACCGACCCGCAACCACTGCAGTCGCGCTTTTGGACTAGCAAGAGCACAGCAGCGTAGTCATGTCGCTCGCCGCACGCACGCTGGCCCGCTCAGGCGCCAGCGCTCCTCGAGCAGCTGTCCGCCCAGCTGCGGCAGTCCGATTGGCCGCTATGCCAGGCCAGCAGCGCCAGGCCTCGTCGACGCCCACAAAAGACCCCCAGTCGCGCGCGTCGGCCATCATCAACGCCCTGCCAGGCAACGGCCCCATCGCAAAGACTTCGTACATCACCCTCGGTACCGGTCTCGCCGCCGCTGCCATCTCCAACGAGCTCTTTGTAGTCAACGAAGAAGTCGTGGTCCTGGGCTCGTTTGCCATTCTCATCGGTTTCCTCGCTTCGGCAGTCAGGACACCATACGCAGAATGGGCAGAGGGACAAATTGAGGTGCGTTGGCTCCCCTTGGATCGCTGCTCTGGAATGCCTGCATCCGTGCTGACCCTAACCGACCCGCCCTGGCTTTCAATATTACAGCGCATCAAAGGTATCCTCAACCAGTCTCGCAAGGCGCACACCGATGCTGTACAAAGCCGCATTGACAGCGTTGGCGAGATGAAGGATGTCGTCAACATGACCAAGGCCATGTTCGAGAAGTCAAAGGTGGGTGCATTATCGCGAATTGCAGCCTCGATCGCCTCGGGGCTTCCGCATCTCGACAAGAACCGCAAGCTAAATGATGTATACTCGCGCTGCAGGAGACCGCTCAGCTTGAGCACGACACCTTCGTCGCACGACAAAAAGCCAGCCTCGCAGCCGAGGTCAAGGCGACACTCGACAGCTGGGTCCGATTCGAGGCTCAACAGCGGGAGAGCGAGCAGGCAGACTTGGTCAAGTCTATTCAGGAGAAGGTCCTTTCTTCCTTGCAAGACCAGAAGATGCAGAAGGACATTCTCGCTCAGGCAGTCAACGACATTGAGGGTACGTTTCACACGCCGGGCGTTGCTGCTCAAGTCGATGGCTGGCTGCCTTCGCTGATATTCTCGCCTTCCCGTCTCCCCGCGCCTCCAGGACTCGTCAAGAGCGGAAAGATCTAAGTATGTCTATGACCATACCGCGCACCTGGCTGCTCACCTGTACATGTCGTACGGAGGTTAGCCCAAGTTGGAAGGAAAAGCAGGCATGGATAGGTAGACAGACTGCGAACTAGTCTACCCATAGAGCGTGGCGCCTGCCTTAGATCTTGCTCGGAGGAGACTGTAAAGAGCAATGCTACATTATTGTCTTCGGTTGTCAAGGTGCTGGCCATGAACGCTATGCTGACCCTCCTCGGCCACCACGAGCCATGCTTTCGTTTCTCCGATCAGCTTGGTCGCAGAGATGGCTCCGCAGACTAACGGATGCGCCTTGCATTCAGAAAGTCCAGTGCTTGCGTCTGCCTATGCGGTTCTGCCCCACTCGCAAGATGTGACGCTCAACCCAGCTGGCCTGGATGCCTTCGCGAAAGCTCTAGTCGACGATAAAGAAGCTCAGGCGCATCTGCAAGCCCGCTCAACATGGCACACTGAGCCTCTGCACCCTATACCTGCGCAACACACCCCGAAATTCATCGCAGACTGGATCCTCCTAGTCTCTTTGCTCAATTTCAGTTTTTGGTCGCAAGAGCCAGATGATCGCAGATATGCAGTGAGATGGAAGCTCGCTATGGACGGCAAAGAGGGCACCAATGCGACTATGCAGCCTCAGGAAAAAGACTGGACAGGCTACTGGAGTCTGCCTGCTGCTATAAATCGCGGTATGCATTTCTACTGCCCGCAACACGGTGGCGTCGTACTCCGCCGGCGCGACACAAGCTGACTCTTGCATATCATACGCGACTTCACATTCCATCGGCTTTACGCTGTCTGATGAAACAATGTGGTAGCTCTCGCGGAAGGAATACCTATCACCTCGCCCGAATATTGGTGCAGAGCTTCGGATCTAGAGCTACGACATGTCTTTCGGACTGCTTCTCCAAACCGCGAAGGGATGCCTTTACTGGACATCAGGCTGAACCTCATGCGTGAGGCAGGTGCAGTTCTCTTACAAGTGAGCGCATGGATTAGCCCTGACGGTAATCCTGCTCTCCCTCGCTGACCAAGGTACACTGAATGCAGGACTATCAGGGATCTTTCTTCCATTTGCTGGAGACTTTCAACCTCGAGGATATCGATGCTCTCCAGCTAGTGCAAAAGGTAGTCGAGGTCTTCCCCATGTTCCGAGATGAAGCAAACCATCCGCAAGCTGGCCATGGTGAGGATCCTTGTACAAGAAAGCGAGCTTTGTGCGCCCGAAGCTAATGCTCTTGGACCCCGGCCAAGTCTACCTCTGGAAACGCCCTCAGATTTTGGTGGCAGAGCTCTGGGCGGCATACGAATCCACTCGAGATCAGCTCGAAGCAACATTTCCTCGCATCACTGGCATCTCCTGTTTGACGATGTTTGCCGATTAGTGAGTCTTTTGTGCATGTAAATTGATGAAATCGACATTGAGCCACGTTCTCGTACTTCTGCAGTCGTGTACCCCAGATCCTAAACTATCTGCATCTCATTACCTATTCGCATCGTCTGCAAACGAGACTAAGGAACAAAGAAGACTTTCCGTCTGGTAGTGAAATCGAGGTTTGCCTACGAGCAATATCCATCGTCTGCGTGGAGGAATTACGAAAGAGAGTTGCGTCATTGCTTGACGAACGAGGCAAGGCTGCGGAGAGCAAGCAAATCAACGCAGTCATTCTAGACTTTTGGCTTTGGAACCGCGCAAAGCAGCTGGAAAGCAAGGGAGAGCCAATGGTGGAATGTCACCGCACACGGAGTATCTGGTATTAGGCACATGCGCCCCGCAACAACAATGCAACAAAGGACCCAATGGTCAGAAGTCAACTCACGCATCGACGAGGTCTGCCACGTCGTCGTGATTGGGCGTCGGCTTGGCCTCTGCCAGAAGAGCAGGTGCTGGGTGTGTCCTGCGTTCTAAATGATGTCTCAACACCTTCAAGCCGGGCTGAAGTCTGGTGGCTCGCAGTCCACGCGCGGTCGCGTCCTCCAGCAGGTCAAGGGCAGCTTCCGGATGATGGTTGCTGAGAATCCGCAAGCAACTGATCAAGTCGACCGCGGACGGCACATGTTTCCTCTGCACCATCTCTTGGAGGATACGCCATGCTGCATCTGGCTCGCCTTCAATGAGCAAGGCACTTGCCAGAGCCGAATAGTCGGCGTGCGAAACGTTCGTTGATCCTTTTCGTCGGCGCGTGAAGTGGTCTACAATTGTAGATGGCGATGGGCAATCTAGGCCAAGAGCTCTAGCTTGCTTTGCTTTGTAAACTACATTTTGGAGATGGCGACTGTCGAGAGCGAAACCGCCTATGACCGTGTTGCTTGTAGTCAAGACTTGGTACATGTCGAACATGGCCTTGAGGTGTGCTTTCGTAACATTGACCGAGAACTTCTTGCGGGAATGAAGGATGGACGAACTTGCTATGACAAGGTTGTTGGCGGTATCGTTGCTGAGTAAAGGCTCCGGTGCCGTCGCCAAACGCTCCAGCATGTGCGTCTCCAGTGCCAGGACAAGCGACTCGAACGGCTCTACCGTCGACGGATCATCTGACATATGTGAGAGATGGTATATACTGCTTCGATCCTCGCTGGCTATGTATGATAAGAGGGATGCCAGGTCTTTCGCACGAATGTGACTGAGCGATTCGGCCAAAGGCCGTCCGAATTGCTTCAATCGCTGGAGCAGATCCAGACATCGCACGTGCGAATCTGTCGACGCGAGGGGAGTTGCATCTTGACCGGTCTTGAGCGCAAGCGCATATAACGCGCGCAACTGTTCAGCGAAAGGGAGTCCTGCCTCGCTATCCGCGACTTCCGCAGACAGACAACCTGTATAGACCCTCTCCAATATACGGCGAGTGAGTCGGAAGCTCTGCAAGAATGCGCCAGTGTCCCCTTGAGCAGATTCGATGCACGTTCCCAGTACGGATCGCAAGAGATCTGTCGTATTGATGGGGTTGACGATCTTGCTTGATGCGGGAAGTTCCGTCAAGAGAGCAATAGGAGCATGCATGTGTGAGAAATTCCGTTGGTCGATATAGATCTGTATACAGATTCGCAGGAGGGTCTGCCTCAGTAGATGCTCGAAATTGTGCTGCTCCAGCTGCAGAGCTTGATTGAGGACTTCTGAGAGCTTGTAATCCTTTGCTAGGGCGGGCGGCAAAATACCCGACCTGAGCAGATCTTGCAGAAGCAGAACAATTTCATTCGTAGTGCTTGAGTGTTCTTGAGCCATCTCATATAAGGTATCGACACTTGCGAGAGCGGCACTACGCTCTAGTGCCCTGACGAGGACAGCAATCGCAAGGCTTTGGTACTCTTGAAGTCCAGCGAGGAACAGAAGATGCCGCAATGGTTTGGCTGCAAAGGCGTTATCCTCGGAAGCTTGTGGTGATCGACCAAGTATAGCCTGCAAGACAGCCGCAGCGCCAGCAGACGGCAGATGAGATTGCTCCCCTGCGACATGCCAGTACTTGATCCACGTTGAGCGTGTCGCATTTGCGTCTGCTTGCAAGATGCCAGTCACGCTTCTAGTATGGTAGAGGAGATTGAATCTTTGCGGATCGGCAGAAGATGGCGACAAGATTCCTTGCAGCAAGACAGATTTGACATCTTGGCTGACTTCTTCATCGTGATTCAAAGCCTTGAGAACGGCTTTCGCATACTTTCTAGGCTGCTTTTGTATAGCGATGGAGGAAATGAGCTGTCGGGCGTGCGGCACATTGTCGGGCAGCCGACCGTAGACCTGAAAATCGTACAACGGGTCGATGAAGGATGTCGATGCGACTGGTGTAGAGGTAGATGCAGGCGCGTGTGCACTGAAGAAGCTGAAAGTCGGACGCGCGATGCTTCCCTCTTCGACATAGTCTGCTGCAGGTAGTGACTGATATCGAGCAGCTTTGCCAAAGCTAACTCGGCGGCTCGCGTTTAGTTTTTTCACTGACGGAATACTCGATGTGCTCGATGCTTGCGGAGAGACAGGCTGCTCGATAGCTACTGGGCTTGCGATACTTGCCGGTCGTTCTGATGATCGTGGCGACTCGGAGACCGCAAGACTTGCATCGCCAGCAGATGCATGCTGGCTGCTACGTAGCGCTTGATCTGCACGCAGCCAGAATCCAGAGCGACTAGCTCGAGTGACCTGTGGCCCTGTATTCCAGCCCGCTCGAGCAAAAGGCAGCGATATGCTCATTCATTCGTTGGATGTACCTTGCTGGCCAAGAGCTGGTGGATTCGAGGGATGTCCACTGGGGCTAGCTGCACTGTCATGATATACATGTGTTGGCTCGCATGTTAAAAAGGCTGTGATATGCGATGACCGATGTCCGAGCAAGCAATTGCCAGACTCACGGTTGGCTCCAAGATCTCGTGCTTCCAGATAGACAGTGTCCCCGCGTGTCTCGCCAGATAGGTAGCAGACCGCGCAGGAGCAAAGCTAGTAGTGATGTAGATGTAGAGCGGAGCAAGAAGGAGGAGAATGGCGCGTCAGACAGGTTGCTGTAGGAACAAAAGATGGGCTTCTCAGGTGTCGCACCCTTCAAGACCTGATATCGATGATCGCAAATTTTGGCCACCATGGTCAGGCCGGGTTGCGCAGCTCTCGTCTCTCCAGCACAGAGCTGCACGATTCCTAATCATGGGCAAGTCTGGTGAGTGATAGTTCAACATACTGTTACTCGGTGTCCTCGCTGAGCAGTAACCCTCCCTAACGACGTGATCTTATCCACTATTTGCACTGCGCGTCCCGACGAAATGCCCATATCACAGCCAAGTTCTACAAGCGGCCTACAAAGAAGGAGAAGCTCGGCCTCGTTACAAAGCAAGAGCGGCTGTCGTTGCAAAAGAACGTCCAGCGACATGCCGCCATTTCGACGCAATTCAACGGGTCTGCATCTGGAGGGAACAGCAAAGGCGCTGTGGCGACATCTTCTTCTGAACCAGGAGTCAGCCATGCAGAAACATTAGCAGCAGCACCTGCAGCTGCGCGCTCAGCAGTTGAACAAAGAGCTCAGAAACTACTCTTGGAAGCGGAGAAGAGGGCTCTTGCGAAAGAACAGGAGCTTGAGCGAAATCCAGATGCAATGGATGAAAATGGGCCTGTTGCTGCTGTGACCACGAAGAAAAAAGCAGGCGCGAGTGGCATGAAGGCGAAGGCGAACAAACGAAAGGGAGACACGAATTCAGATGCAGCAACAAAGAAGACTGACTATGTTGACTTATTGTGAGCGCATGCTGCTAGTTCTCTCATCGAAGCACTTCAGGCCTAGCTGAATGCTCTCCTCTTCCAGCGATGGGCGGCGGCGAAGCTAAGGGATGGTATTGACGGGTCCGCTTCGGCATGTGTGAACATCAGCATGCGGGTATAGCGGCGCACCGCTGGCACCTGTGTATGCAGATGGTGTTTCTTGTGCTTGTATTGGTGGCAAATCCTCCTCTATACCTTGTCGTTGTACTGTTATCGTTAAACGGGCGAAAGGAGCAAATTATAGACATATGCAAAGCCTTGAACCCATGACTGGGCGTTTCAACAGGCTCGCGACAACACAGTCTGCCTTTCTCTGCTGCATGACTGGACCTTTCGCCACACGCTGACCAAATTCCCAGCTGCACGCGGACAGCGCTTCGTCTCTTCCTTCTGCTCGAAACCCCATCACCAATCTCAAAGACAGCATGGCTTCAAGCGTTCCACGAACAATATCACGGCGTGCGCTGCAAGAGCTGCACGGCTCCTACGTTCGGGCAGCAGGCAGCTTTGGGACCTACAATTTCCGAGAGTACTTTTTGCGAATCGCAGACCGCAAGTTTGGAGAGGAGCTCTCGTCTGCACTTGGCGAGTCTTCAGGGTCGCTCAAGAGCAAGCTACAATTCCCATCTGCTTCGTCTGTGAATGCTTCGCTCGCATCTGGCTCGTCCACTTCATCGTCGCCATCGACGAGCTCGTCATCGCCGCCGCCGAGCGAGGACGACGCCGATATACTCGCAAGCCTGCCCGAGGAACAGCGTGCGCGGTTGCAGGAATGGTGGGACAGATCCAACAAGGACCTAGACTCGTGGAAGCGGTCGTCTATCGTCAACAATCTCTATCAAGCGCCTAGGCTTGTCGTAGAGGGCGAAGGCAACGTGACGGTCTCTGGAGGAGGTGGCGCAGGAATGGAGGCATCGTGAGTCATGGACGATCCCAAGTCGTGGACAGAACGAGTGGTAGATTTAGATAATGACCCACCTTGCACCGCTTTGCTACCCCACGGCAGACCTGGCGGTGCGGGACAACCAGTAGAGCCTGTAGTCGGCGGGCACGGCGAGAAGCTATAGCCTCTTGAGCAGCAGGATACAAGCACAAGCACGAGCAAGGAAGCGCTTCTCGCTTCTTTCAGCGAGCAACATTGCTCGGCATCACGACGTGTCTCAAGTTCAGGAGAGGAGTGAGGATGTGTTGATGATGATGCCGAATAGTGCGAGATGTGGAGAGGAGGCAATCTGCAAGACCCGATCCGACAGGCCATGAACGCAGTTGCCATTTTCTCCTAGTGGTCTTGCGCTGGAATGGTTCACGTATTCCGCTCAGACCAGCCTCACTGACAGCTTCGAGCGCGCGATGGCGTGAATGCAGGATTTCGGCCTTGCGCGTTCGCCATCACCCATCGTCAACGAGTCGACCAAGAAGACAGCTGCAAGCCTGTGCATAGAGTGCATGGAGTGCATTCAGTCCTGTATGTACCAGTCCTCGCCCCCGTCTCAATCCCACTTCTCCCGCTCTCGCATCAGAAGTTGCTTCCTTCGCCGTCTGGCGCTGTGCACGTGCTCGCACGTGCAGTCGACCAACTCAAACTCGGAGGGGCCGTGCGCAACACAACCGCCTGACGACACAGAGTATGCGAGGAAGAAGCATCCCGAAGCGAGAGCACTGAATGGAAAAGCTTGGATTTGGGGGGCCTAGTGGAGATGCAAAGAGGGGCCTTTGGAAGACGCGGGATGCGCGAAGACTGAGAGCGGCGATTTGACCACTCCTCGACACGGCGACAAGCCAATGCATGCGCTGTTTGTAGGCAACAAGGCGAGTTGAACTAAGCGCAGAGCACCCAACTGACCCTGGGGAGCGCTCCGAACCCCGAGTCTTGAATTTTGCTGAAGCTGCGTGCGCTGTTGCCAGGCAGGCGGGCAGACGAGCATGCAGCAAGCACAAGCACGTCTCCTCGAGTCTCTCTTTCTCCATTCGCTCATCTCCCCACCCACTCAGTCACTCACTCACTTCCCCTCGAGCTCTCCTCTCGTCTGGCTGAACTAGCTCCCTCCCCCTTTGCCAGCTCCAAGGGGCAACCGCCGTGGAACAGTGGGCTCAGCTCGAGCACAAGAAGGGCAGACCCGTCCTCTCATCCCTTCTTCTCTCCCTCTCTTCTCGTCCCTCCAGCTTGCTCTGCACTCCGATCCCACTCGTACCTCTCCCAAAGTCACCGCACCTCCCTCACTCTCCACACACACAGCACTCGCTATGCCCGTCGACGCGCAAAAGGTGGTGCTCGCAGCGCAGATGAGCGCAGTCGCCTACTACGCCATCCTCATCTGGGACTGGCTCGTATCGCTCCAGCTAGAGTGGAACCTCATCTGGAAGTCGGACTGGTCCATCTACAAAGGTCTCTATCTCGTATCGAGATACTGGACCATCTTTGCACTCGCATTCTCGCTGTGGGCATACACTGGCACGATATCCTACGAGACGTGCTCGAACGTCGTCAACCTGGTGGTGCGTATCAAAGTGTCTGGTCTTGTCTTTGGCAGAGCTGCGTGTGTGTGCTGTGCGACTGGCCTCCTGACTTGCTGTTTCTCTCTTTCTCCTCTCTGCTCTACAGCCCGCGTAAGTGCACGCCGATGAATGCTGTTATGTGCGACATGGCTACGACCACCAGATCTGACCAACGTATCATTCCGCTCCCCTTATCTTCTCGCTCTCACTCGCCCCGGCAACGCTCTTCTTTCCCTGCATCCGAATCTGCAGCTCTTGCGGTGAGTGGGTTTATCATCGACCACATCGTTGCCTGTCTACGGACCGCACGTCGTCAAGTCACCACTCGTTACGAGACAGCGCTGACTCATCTCCATCCTTGTGAACCAGCCGTCATCATCCTGAGCACCGAATGCATTCTCGCTTTCCGAACCTACGCAATTTGGGGAAAGCAAAAATGGGTAGGTGACTCGCACGCCTTGGATCTCTTTGTATGCAAAGGCTCTGACGCTTGTCCTGTGGTATTTTCATCAAACAGATCCTCGCCGTCATTGCACCCTTGCTGGTCGGCGAGACTGCCATTCTCATCATTGTGCGTCCTACCGTCCACACTAGCATGTCTACTACCCAATCGCGCTAACATTTGCTGTTGCTACATGTGCAGGGCTCTGTTACTGTCAAGTGTCAGCCTTTCGTCGATTAGTGTATCACTCCTGTGCCAGTACTGACTCTTTCTGCCTGCTTTGCAATCTGCAGCCGCCCTGCCACCTGGAATCAGCGGTCCCTGCCTGCGTGAGTCTGATCATAGCTCATTGACAGTTACTGTGCTGATCTGATTTGCTTCAATGTCATTGACAGCCCTCACCAAGGGTAACGGTCGTGATCCCGTATTTGCATACTGGCTCTCGCCCTTCATCGTCGGTGAGTAGCAAGAGACCGAGCGACTATGTGCTCCTGCCTTTGCGTATCTGTTGCTAATAGATTGGCTCTTCAGACACGATCTTCACCACCCTATCCACCTACAAGGCTTATCAGCTGTCCAAGGTCGGACAGGCCTCCAATATCCTCAGAGTCTTCGTGCGAGAGGGGTGAGTCGGGACTCCTCTCTAGGAAACAAAAGTGCCACGCGACGTCTCGCTCACGGTCACATCGCGACCACAGCATCTTCTTCTTCATTGTGGTCTCGATTGCAAACTTGATTGAGATGGCCTTCTACCTTCAACCCGTCGCCGAAATGCAGGGCATTTGTGCTTTCCTTGCTTTGAGCTTGTCCTCGCTCATGTGCTGCCGGTGAGTGCGAGAGCACAACATGCTCTTATTTCGACTTTGGACGTCAAGCTGAATCTACATTCTTGGTCCTCCAGCATGGTCCTCACCCTCCGAAGCTTCCAGACGAATACCAATGTCACCACTGGCCGAGGCAACACCGCTGGCGCTGTCTCTGTCGAGTCCACCGAGCTCGCTGACCGCAAGCATCCAAGTGGCAGGATGGCAGGCGACGATGCACCCACGAGCTTCTTGCGCTTGCCTATTCCTCTGCTCTCAAAGCACAATCGCAGCAAGATCGGCGGCGACGGTCCTAATGAAGAAGCTGGAGTTGTCGTCTCTGTCGATAGGCTTGAACGAGCCGATGGAACTGGTCGAAACACCAATGGTCGTAAAGGCACCCCGGGTCCGGATGCTGGAATGGACCTGGAGAAGGGAGACCCTACCAGGCCTTCGAGCGTCTACAGCCACGAAGATCAGGTGGGTTCGACATTTCCTGAAGCTAGAAGCGGCAACGATGAAGCTGAATGCCATATCCTCAGCAGAGCGACGTCAGCGGCTTCCACGTGAATGCCACTCAGAGAGCTTAGGCTAAAGCTTGACGGAGCCGAGGAGAGGAGAGCACTGCGAGCTCCTCCTGCTTCTGGTACGTACGCGTTCGCCGTTGGCGCCCTCTCTCGCAGGCCCGCCGACAGTCGGAGCGAGCCTCGCTATCATGCACACTCTTGCTAGAATCGCTTTTGCAGCGGATGCCGGCTTCTTTTATCCCTTTCTACCTTGTCCTTTCATCGATGTTAGACGCTCGTCCTATTCTGTTACTTCGGCGTGTTGCGTTGTGGTCAATTTCTCTGTCCCACTGGAGGCGTCCTGAGTGTGCTCTTTGCAATGCACCTCATTTCGCATGTGCGGATGTCCAGTGTACGACGCAACAACGATGCTCAGGAGCTGAGTGATACAAGAGCAGCTGATTCGGAGTACCCCAGTCGGCCTGTATTTTTCAGATTTCCAGACCTCGTGCAGCTCTTTCGGCCTGGCGTTGTCGCCTTTCAGTTGTAGCCTGCATTTGTACCAATTCCGAACCAGGCGCGCTGGGATCCAATATTCTTAAGACACGCGATACTAGAGAGCATGGTCAATCCACGGACTTTTATGGATTTCGCGCAGGGCGGAGAGGGCCTAGGCAGGTGAGTGGTGATAAAGCAAAGCCGAGAGGGAGCCTCGTTGTGGCGCACAAAGTCCAAGCTCCTCCTCGCTGTTGTGGCGGGTGCCGTCTCTCATGGATTGTCGAGCCAGCTTCAAGGGCTTCTTCTAGGTGCAGGAGCTGATAGTTTTTTTTTGCTGTGCCGTTCTCAGAGTCATGTTTGAACTGCACATGGATCGCGTGCCCAAGACGGCAGAAAAGTGAGCTACCGAGCAGAAACTAACGGGCATTTGGAATGCTTGTTGGTACAGCTTTGTTACTGAATCTGTTTGACTTACTTAGCTTCCGTGCGTTGTGCACTGGATCAGAAGGCCTGTCCAAGAGGAGCGGCGTGCCTTTGCACTATAAAGGTCAGCACCAGCTAGGTCTATGGTCTTTTGCAGAGTACTGAGGCAGCAATGTTTCTATAGGTGCTATATTACACAGAGTCATCGATGACTTCATGATACAAGGTGAGTAACAATGGCCAAGCTCTCCACTTGTAGATGTACGGACTTTGTTGACCACCATGTGTTCCTCGATAGGTGGCGACTTCACAAAGCGAAATGGTAGCGGCGGTGAATCTATCTGGGGTCTGCCATTCGATGACGAAGATCTTAGTATGCCTATTGAAGAACCTGGTCTGCTGGTCATGGCGAATAAAGGCCCAAATACCAATGGGTAGGCCAGTTGAGGCGTACGGAAGGTTACTTTTTCTGGGAGAGTTCTGCTGATGCTGGGTCCACTGCTCCTCTGCGTCGTTACAGATCACAATTCTTCATAACCCTGGCGGCAACACCGCACCTCAATGGCAAGCATGTCGTCTTCGGCCGAGTCGTCGGCCCGAATTCGATGAATATCATTCAACAAATAGCAAAGACGCCAGTAGATGCCAAAGACAGGCCACTCACACCTGTTGAGATCGTTCACTGTGGGGAGCTCGAGCTTCGCACGAAAGCACAAGCGCCTCCTGTCAATGGAGAGTCTGCGGCTAGAGGTCGCAAGAGGTCCGCGAGCCTCTCGTCTGCAGGCAGCGCCAGCCCTTCAGAAGGATCTCGAGCAGGGTCACCAGACGAAGCTCGCAGACGGCGAAAGCGTCGCTCTTCGGGCACTTCCTCTCGCTCGTCAGCTTCCGGTTCTGACGACGAGCGCGAGCGTCGCAAACGCAAGAAAGCAGCCAAAAAGGAACGCAAGGAAGAAAAGCGGCGTCGCAAAGAGGAGAAGCGCCAGCGGAAAAAGGAGGGCAAGAAGCGGTCTCTCAGCCCAGGGAGAAAAGCACAACAAGAGGAGCAAGAAGCGGAGGATGCGAGATTGGAGGAAGCTGAGAAGGCTCGCCTTGTTCAGGTAGAGGCCGAAAGACGAGAGCTGAAAATGCGCGAACTGGAGCGGCTGAAACGCGAAGAAGAGGAGTATCAACGCAGGAAAAGACAGGGTGGCTCAAGCAGTGAAGAACCTAGTGCAGATGGAGGCGGAACCAAAGGTGATCAAGTTGTCTACAAAGGTCGAGGCGCGATGCGGTATCGCGGTTCTACCGGCGGTATGCGAACAGGTGCTTGGTAATTCGCATGCCTTTGCAATACAAGCTTCTTGCAGTCGTATCGTACAATGGCAGAATTGCGTACATGTACTGCCAAAGCCAGTGCACTGCAAAGAGAGCCACGACGTTTATCGAATAGCCCTTGCGCCCCGCGCTGTCGTGATGAACCTCTTCTGGGTGTTGGACAAAGCTGGACAACAGCACGGTACGCTGCTTTATTACTGCCCGGCTCCAGGCTCAGAAGCAAGCAAGGGTCGAGTCTCCTACCTCGCCGGTAGTGTGCCTTCACTGTTACATTTTGCTCTCGCCAGCTACACTGAACGCTTCGGTAGTCTGGTTCAAACATGAAAGCTAGCTCGGCGGCCAATTGGGTATACCTACAACCAGCCGAAGGCTTGAGACTTCCAGCTTCTGCGCAACTGAGAGCTACCATATAGGGATTGAAATGTTCGCTCTTCAATATCTTGGCCTCTTCTCAGGAGGGTAATCATTGTAACCGCCTCTTGACCCATATGAACCAGAGCTAGATTGCGGTGGACCACCTGACATCGGTTGCCGTGGGACTTCGAATGCAGACGAGCCGCTGTCGTACGATTGCCCGCCTCGCGAAGAATAACCGTCTGAAGGAGGGCCTCCACCGCCGCCACTGCGACTGCCCCAACCCCCGCCAGAAGTGCCGATGATGTCTTTCTGATTGAATCCTCCTCCTCCTCCTGGGGGTCCACGACTGTCACGACTGTCTCTGAATCCACCACCACCACCGCTCTGGTAGCCAATGCCTCCACCTCGGGGTCCCCCAGGTCCGCCTGGGCCGCTTGATGGGGGTCCTCCACCGCCGAACCGGCTTCCCGAGTCTCTGAAACCGCCGCCGCCTCCAAACCCTCCTCCTCCTCGGGAGGAAAATCCTCCTCTTCCTCCTACTCGTCCTCCGCCAAAACCACCTCTGCCTCCTCCTCCGAACGAGGGTGGTGTGAACTCTGCCGGAGGAGGTTTTGCTCGGCCACCTAGTCCACCGCCCAAACGCCTAGGCTTCCATCCTTTGACTGTACGCCCGCGCTCGACATCGACCAGAATACGTCGGCCTAGGATTTTGAGATTATTGGCGTCCTTGTACGCCTCTGCAACAAAGGTCCAGCAGGACAAGTCAGCGCCGATGCGATGTTGCCCTTGTTGCGGAACGCATACCCTTCATGTCCTTTTCTCGCTCGTAGAGAATGAATGCATAGCCCCGGCTGTGCCCTCTCTTCTTGCCGCTCTTTGCGCGTACTACCACGATCCGCTCAATGGGGCCATACATGCTGAACTCTCGCCGAAGGTCCTCTTCGGTAGCTTGATAGGATAGTCGTGATATGAAAAGAGTCTTGTAGGGATCTCCAACAATGTCCGCATCGTCCTGCGGTTTGTCTGACGATGTCGAACCAGGGTTAGCAATGCGGCGAGCCAGGATGGCGACGAGGCTAATCTAGCACGTACATTTCTCTTGGTGCTCCTTGAATGTTTCTTCTCGCCGACGTTTGCGCTCAAGTGCCAATTGTCTGCTCTTCTCTGCTTCCGTGTAGGTGAAGGCCTTTCCTGAATCGTCGACCAAGGTGCCGTCCTCGCCCTTCTGTACGGATGCCTCGCCAGCTGGCAATTCTGGCGCCTTAGCTGGCTCTTCTCCCTCTTCCATCTCGCCATCCTCCTTCTTTGGCTTCTTGTCCTGCTCTTTCACCTTGCTAGACTCTGGTTGCCCCTCGACCTGCATTGCAGACTCCTTGGTCGCCTTTTGCTCAGCATCACGCTGCGCTTCGGTTTCGGCCTCACGAAGCGCCTCTGCTTCCCGCACCTCCTCGAGGAAAGCAGCGACTCCATCGAGTCGCTTGTGCAGCGGTATCTCGGGGTCTCGTGCTATCGGCTTCAGGTATGGTATCGAAGGCCGTGGCGCGAAGAGCCTGAGAAGATTTGGCGGCAGCAGATGTGTCATGCTGCCTGCGTTTGCGCGGACGCCCTGCTCGTAGCAGGAGCGACTCGGTGTCGATTTCTCCGATGCGTACTACCGAGGCGGGCGTGCTCTTGATGCAAGACAGAGCCTGGCGTGTCGTCGAGCGCTTCACACAAACCGCGATCGCAGCTTGCTAGACGGCGTAGGCGTGCATCAAGGTCGTACAGGGTATACAACTTATTTCACACTGACCCTGAATACCGGACAATGCCAATAAAATGTGCTTCACCGACAACATACCATACAAACACTCGTCTGCACCACGAGCAGCCCTTGAAACCTGACGGGCTGTTCCGAAAGCTGAGTTTAGTCCAGCTAAGACGGACCCGCGATTGCGAAGCCCAATACAACCTTCCGCACGACGAGCTCTTCCCTTGTATTGAGCTAGTCTAACCATGGATGACGGTGGTCTCTGCTGGAAGCTGCTGGCTCCAAGTCTTTTCCTCGCGCTTGCCGCCGCGCCGCCAGATATCAAAGCCAAGGCCATTGGAGCTGGCAGTGTTGGGCGTCATGGCATGGCCAGCCGCAATGCGACTTGGCCGGCTAGTCGCTACGTCGTTGTCCAAACCCGGGAACACTGGATCGAGGAGACGGAAAGGCCGGATGGCAGGGTGTCAGCCAGACATTCATTAAAGCGCGAAATACAGAGTCGATGCAAGCTCCTACTTGCGTTGTTTGAAGAATCCAGTGCCAGTGCCAGTTCCTGACCCTCCTCCACTCGTGCCCAACTTGAGAGATGGGAACGATAGCTTCCGTACTCGCTCCTTGCGCTCTCGACCGCCAGCGATGCCGCCGCCATACCTTCCGACACCTGATACGGGCGGTCGAGCACTGCGACTTTCAAAGAGACCTGACTTCGAGGTTGGTGCAACTTCTGAGTCGCTCGAGTAGCCCGAGGCTGGAAGCATTGGATTTGACATGTCGGCCGGGATGTACATCGATTGTCTCGACGGCACATCCATCGAAGCAGATCGTCCGTATGTGCCACTCGGAGCTGTCAGACCGCCAGCGGTTCCCAGAGTATTGGACTGCTCAGCTTCGAGCTTAGCAAGTCTCTTCTGTTGAGCTTTAGCGTCCTTTGCGTTGAGCTTCGGATCAATGGGAATCGGTGGAAGCTGAATGGTTGGTGGAGGAGCCGAAGTTGACCTGACCATCTGGACACTTGTTGCTGGGGCGAAAGACACCTGAGATGGTGGATCGAGCTGCACTACAGGGGGGTCCGGAGGAGCCACAATACGGACGACGCTCATCTTGTCTGCATTGCTGTTCTTCCGTCCAAATGTACGTCGCAAGGAGTCCTTGAAGGAAAGCTTGCGAGTATGATTCTGCGCAGGTCGCACGGGCTGGTCCAAGCCTGCCTTAGCCAGTGCCATAGCTTGTGCTTCCGCTAGCTGGGCTTCAGTGGGCTCGTTTGAGGAAGAACCGACTCTGGAGTTTTCTGCAGCGAATTCGGCGGCACTGGAGAGTGAATGAGGTTTACCTCCGTCAGATCAGAAGACTCGTGATATGCATGGTACATTGCATCGAGTGCTCACTGTTGTTTGCGTTTCTTGGCAAAGTCCTTTCTGCGCTGTTTTTCACGCTCCACGGTAGCTTGAGTCCAAGCGCCATTCAAGGCGTCTTCTTCCGCAACGAGATCTTTCATAGATCGCTCTTGATCCATGTCGTTGTCCGACTCGCCGGACTCGCTCTGCGCATCCTCAATGTCGAGATCATGCACTCCATCGAGTCCACGGACACCGTGCGTCGACCGTCGACTACGGCTGCCAGCCTCGGCAAGGCCCGAGCCTGCCCGACCGCTGAGGAGATCCAGATAAACCTCTGCTTCATGTTCGGGCACGTCTTCAGCCCTCGCGAGCTCCATCGCTTGACGTTCGACTTTCAGCTTGAGCGCTGAGATGATCTGCTTGTCTCGAATATGTCGGGCTTCCAGTCGCTGCATTTCTGCATCACGATCTCTCTCCGCGTCCAGCATCTGCGAGAAGAGTGAGTTGAGTCCATTAAATGACGACGCGGTTGCTGTAGCGACTTACCTTGTTCATTTCTTCTTCTGCTTTCTGCAACTCTTCTCCATACATGCCCACAAGCTTTCTTTCGGCCCTATAGTGGCTATAATAAGCAGAAATGTCGCAGGTCAGAGCCTAACAGGAGCTTACTTAAGAGCGCTCGCGAGTCTGTCAAGAAGATCATCCTTCTTCATGGAATGGTCAGAGGCACTGCTGGACTTCCTCGTACGACTGGCAAGACCGCTTGAGGGCGGCGGCTTCTTGCCTGAGCCATTGGCGGTTCTGTTGGATGCGGCCGCTGGCAGACTTGCACTCGAGGTGTTACCTTCGTCCCTACCTCTGGATGGGAAAGCATGCTTGCTATCCGCTTGTTGCTTAGCATTGGATTGAGCCCGTGGATCGTTCTTCGGCTTGTCTGATCTAGACATGCCAGAAGTTTTGCGGTCTTTGCTGCTCTTCTGGCCAGGCGGGACGACGCGTCCAACACCGGAAGGGACTCTTGAAATAACTGGGGTGGAGCCACTTGCAGGCTGAATACCAGCCGCTCCGGGCTGGAGCTCGTTGAAAGGCGATCCAAGGGTGCCAGAGGAAATCTTTGTTGCTCGAGGTGGGACCAGACCGACATCGGTTTGCGTTGGCTGATAGCTCCTCATTGCCTCGTTGTGGGCTGTGACACGGAATGCAATGTAACAGCAGGCAGAGACCTCGTCAGCCATCGAACATATGCCTTGTGTGACCCAAGCGTGCCAGTCGCAATACGGAACAGGGGAAGACTGCCAGATAGATGCACGCCTAGACACTCACCGGCCAGTGCATCGCTAGACAAAGCATGACTGCGATGGCCAGAAGCGGAGTTTTGCCCATCATTACGATTTTGCTGCAGCTGGTAAAACTGCGAGGTCGGACTCAAGACAGACCTGATGGGATCTGCATCGATTGGCATGGAGCTAATCTTTGCCATCTCAGCTGGCAGTAGTTTGCCGTAGTTGTCGATTTGAGAAGTGTCATCTTCGAGAAAGTCGTCAGCGGGCTCGATGCCATCGTCCTCCTCTTCATCGTCGTCGACCATCCTGCTTCCTCCGCCACGAGGGTGTTGCTGGCCTCTTCTCTGGTCGGCCAATCTGTCGGGCAGGTTAGAATCGGAGCCCATGAGCATTCTTGCGATGTGCTGGTCTCGAGGGTCTGCGTCGAAGAAGTCTTGAAGGCTCCTGTTGGCTTGCGCTTGCTGTTGCAAATGCTGAGGACTGACGGTTGAGGTCATGGGCGGCGCAGAGCCTGCAGCTTGCTTGAGAGGTTGGGTCGCTGCCTGTCCGGTGATCTGAGGGCCGCGTCTTGAGGCAAGCAAGTCACTACCGCGCTTGACGCCTATAGTCATGGGAGGCAAGGACGATGTGCCGATAGTAGACGATTGGTAACCCGACTCTTGTCGAGCGTGTTTGCCGGCTGGACTGATGGTGCGGCTGAGAGACTCGGCTTGAGAGAGGTTTGAATCGTTCATGTGGATGTAGGAGCCTCGAGAGGGAGGCCCGCTGTCAAGAGTGGGTCGCACTGCTTGCTGAACTGTCTTATTCTCCGATGAGTTGCTGTGAGAATGGGAGCCTTGTCTGGTAGGAGCTTCGGGCAGCGTTGCCGACCGGACTCGTTGGGCTGTCCAAGCGCCACCGCCTCTTTTGTTGTGAGCTGCTGATGCAGTAGACGGCCTTTGATACCCAGCACCGAGCGCAGATTGTGTGCTGCTTTTGGTCGTGTTGCTTGCGCTGTGGTCGTGGTCGCCTTGGTAGAGGTGCTGGCTTTGCAGGTGCTCGGTCTGGCCACCAGTTCTTGCGTCAGACATGCGGCGCTGTCAGCGAGGTCGGAAGGCGGTACTTGTGTCGCAACGCTGTCGCAGAGATGATGAACAGCGAAGCGAAGACTGTTCTGTCGATTGAATGTCCAAGAGTGCGATGACGAGGCGTTAGGGTACGCGGAGCAAGTCGTGCAGTCGCAAACTCACCTGCAGCTCGAACGCTGATCCAGCGTAGACTGTTGCAAAAGCAGGCCGGCCTTGCAGAATCTGCGCGGTCGTGAATGCGCTCAGCTCGCACACTCAGGCTGAATGAGAGCCTGGGATCAGCTGTGCGGATGCATCCACGTCTCGACGCTCCACATGACAGCGGAGGCAACCTGTACGACGCGTGACGCAGAGCGGACCATGGCGCCGCTAGATGTTCAGTTCGTGCTGCCATGGTCGACCCTGTCTGACACTTCTAGTCCAAACAGTGATCAGCTTTCGACGGTACGACGCGGGTTTGAAGGCCCGAGCTCGCGTCGCGTCTCTGGATCTGTGGTTACGAGGTACGCGCCGGCTTTGTTTCCTCGCTGAATCGCATGTGTTGCGAGAGGCAGCATATTCCATCAGAGGAGACTGGCGCGGACATTGTCATGTTCGTCAAAGAAGCAAGCTGTCCAGGAGACTCGCAAGAGCTGCGCCTGTTTCCGATCACTTTCGCGGACAGGATCTTGTGCAACATTGCAGAACAGAGCAAGAGCGACTGATAAGAGCCATGCAGCAAGCTCTGTGCTCGTTTAACGAGCGTTTGGTGTGATATGCAGTACGTTTCTCGCTGTTCGTAAGAAACCAGCCTTTGCTACCGAGTGGCAACGGTGGCATGAATGGAAATACCAATTTTAAACAGACGGCCAAATAAGAAATGGAGGCACTGACTTCTGTGGTTTGAAAGAGGTACATAGATGAAGATGGAAGTATTATCGTACAGTAGGAGCCTTACATGGCCACTAAATGGCTAGAGATGACAATTGTGCGGCGAGTAAGAGCATTGTCATGGGATCGTCCTTCGGCGGTTGTCAGACGGTGACTGTGATGCTCTTGAGCGGCCTTCAGGACCTTTTCAGGGTGCTCTTCCTAGCCGCTCAGCTTCTCTACGTTCTGCCCATAGCGGCCTTGGACATTGCCCGGTGGGCTGTAGTTGCAGACAGTCTGGAATGTAGTAACACATAAGCCGTAAGTTGATTTTATTTGGTTCACTACGGCAAGGACTCACGTAGTACGCTGGACTCGCGCCCCTGAAAACTTCGCTGCCGTCTGGGTTGATAAGCTTGTTGCATATAGCCTGGTAGCATCCTACTTGAGTGGTTGACTTCCACACCACCTCTGCAGAGAAGGGTCAAAGCCACTTTAGCCCATCTGCTTGTCTTTTCCCATGTAAGCCAAGTTAGACTTACGGGTGAAGTGAGAGTAGGTCGGCTGCGAGGGATTGTAATCGCTCTCTTCGGACATCCAAGCATCTACGACTTGCTGTCCCGACTGTCGATAGCCGGCAGAAGCCGCTAGATTTTGGCCCAAGTTTGGTGCACCGCCGTGTTGCCTGAGGTCTGGTGTTAGATCTGCAATTGTCGGAAAGCTTGTTCTTTGAGGACAAACGTCACTCACCAAACGCATTTATCAGCCCAGGACTTGGCATAATCAGCAGCACTGGAGGACCAGGTCAACGCGTTTGCGTTGCGGGGTGCACGTGCGCTGTTGTGAGCTTGCAGGATGAGAGCAGCGAAAGACGAACCAGTGCCGCTGCCGGCAGTGCTAGTGGCACCAGAGGCATTGGAGGTCGAGGTGCTGGTTGTACTCCTGCTGGTGGTAGTGGGACGAGTCGAAGTCGTGCGTGTAGACGTAGAGGTTCGCCTCGTGCTCGTTGAAGTCGTACGGCGAGAAGTAGTCGACGTGGTTCGGCGGGTTGTGCTCGTGGAGCGACGAGTGGAAGTGCTCGTGGTGCGCCGCGTCGAAGTGCTCGTTGACCGAGCAGTAGTTGCTGTTCCAACGGTGTTGGTCCTCGATGTCGTTTGTGTGATTGCTAGAGCTTGGCCTCGGCCTGATGCAAGCGTCGGTCGCGAACGGACTGGCGCCAGGGTGAACGAAGCTTGACGAGGCTCATGCTTGACGGCTCTCTCTTCGAATGCACGCTCATCAAGGCCTTCGGGTTGCTCAGCAGCTATGGGACTGCCAGAGACTTGAGCCAGAAGCACGATGAGAAGCGTGACAGCCGCGACTATCTGGTGGCAAAAGATTGATCGCATCTTGGGTCGAAGTAGCGTGCTGGCTGTGAATGGATGGAAGCAGAGAAGAGCCTGTTGCAGTAGACCAAACGGTCGCTTTTATACCTGAAATGTTGGAAGATAAACTTGCAACCGTCGATGACGGACGCGCTCATCTGCCATCGCGCGGAATGAAGCTTGCACTTTGCGACGCTTGGTGGAGAGAAGGCCGCCTTCCTGATGCGGCCGTGCAAGCCGAATTAACAGCAGTCAACAACGACAGTCGGCGAAGAAACAAAGTTTGATCTGACCTTGGCTCACTTTGTTTGGACCTCGATAGATTATTGGCGACAGCAAGCGGTCACAATTGCCGTCAAGCCAAACGACGGGGCTCCATCGATGACGATGCAGATTGTCCTGTGGACGCATTTGTCTTTACAGCATCAATTAGAAAGCTTCAGTCGCGACCTCTTAATTGGCACATCTTAGCGAAGTGCTGGGATTTTCGAGAGATGAATGCGTGAATGCTGGCATTGCACTGCAGTTGCCTGCATTGAAAAACATCGAATGTGCTGACGGCATCAAGCCAGAGATGGCGGCGTAGCTTGTGGAATGATGATAGTCCTGAGGAATGACAACGGACGCAAAATGTAGGCCCTCACAGAGGAAACCTTGCTGAAATGAGAGAACGAAAGAAAGAAGCTGAAGAGACCGCTCGTCGGACCAATAAACTTGAAGGAAGCGTGAAAGGTTCAGGCCTAAGACGACTTCTTCTGTACGTTTGCAGGGAATTGCCCTTGGACGTTGCCCTATATAATATAGCCTTGTCAGCGGTCTGCATCGCTATCAGGTGCCAATGCGGTTGGTGTGTCTCACCGGGGGCGAATAGTTGCAAACGGTCTTTGGAAATATCGAAGGAATAGCCTTAGCGCTGCAGCTATCGAGAGGATGCAGGACGACCAAGACTGCTCACAAAGTACGAAGGGCTGAATCCAGGGAAAGTCTCCGAGCCATTCTCATTGTAGAGCTTTTTGCAGGTGGCTTGGTAGCATCCGACCTGGGTGGTACTTTTCCAGACAACCTCTGCGTGACGCGATACCGCCTTGTGTCAGTGCAGGTCATCTCGTTTATACAGCTGGCGGAACCGCCAATACAATAAAACTTTCACGTACGTGTAAAGTGAGAATAGTTTGGTTTCGACGGATTGTAGTCTTTCTCCTCGGACATCCATGCACTGACGACCTGCTGGCCGGTCTGCTTGTAGCCAGCCGAAGCAGCGAGGTTCTGGCCCATGCCAGACGCGCCGCCGTGATGCCTGTCGGGCATGCATAGACTCAATTACGTGCGGATACAGTGTACAACAGAGGAGACACTCACCAAACGCATTTCTCGCCCCAAGCTTTGGCTGCAGCTTCAGCTTTCGAGCTCCACGTCAATGCTTTTGCTCCATGAGTAGAGCGGGCATCATTGTGCGCTTTCAATATAGCTGCGCCGAATCCAGCAGGAGCCGAACCAGAGGAGCCAGTCGAAGCGGGCGCTTTGGTGCTAGACGACTTGGTGGATGTAGTTTTTGCCTTGGTAAGGGTCTTCTTTGTCGAAGTCGTGGTCGCCTTCTTCGTAGTGGTTGTCTTGGTAGTCGCGGCGCGGCGCGTGGAGGCGGCTTCACGCAAGGGCTGTCTGCCCAGGCTCAAGGTATTTGTGCTGGTTGGAGTGCTTGCCGCGACCACGACAAGCTTCTGGACTTGCTGAGCAGGTTTGCCTACGCAGCTGCCAGCAGCTCGTGCCTTGCGAATGCTGTGGGTCGCGTTCACCAAGCCAGGGGCTGTGGCGAGGGCGAGGGCACAGACGACCATTGCAAGGACAGACAGGCGGGAGAAGGAGCAGAACATAATGCCGTCCAGGATATGTTTCTCGTGTACTTCTTCTAGAGATCGTGTTGTGCAGGAGCGTGGTAGCTAGCGAGAGTGCTGGATGCGGTGTGTACTGTGCCTGTGCTGAGAGCTGGGCGCTTTGTTTATGCAGAACGAAAGACGCTGTGGTGGGATGGAACAAGGGTGGTGTAGACAGCTGAGGGAGATAGAGAGGAGCAGAAGCAGAGACGTCAGGAGCATTTCTCGCCAGCACGCACATCGACAGTCTGGTGCAGCATCGATGACGAGCTCGTGGGCCAATCCAGCACGCACTCGACTCACAGGGTGGCTTCTTCGAGACGCAGGACCGTGCCAGAGGGTGGACTGAGGGAGTGGGCAGAGGTGCCTTGTCGACGAGGGAGGGAGGGAGAATGTACAGTTAGGATGTGCAGGACTTGCGTGATGAGAGTGGGTTGGACGGACGCCAACGAGCTGACGTGCACTCGGGCCATCGCCGTCGTTGCCTCGCCCAGTCCTGTGGCACGCAATCACCGCACTCGAGTTTCTCACGGCACGCCAGCAACCCTCCAAGGCATTCAAGCTGAGGGAAGGGGCCGAGCCAAAGAGACGCATGGACCTGACAGCGAAGAGCAACAAGCGGAGAGTGCGTATGGAGCTTGAATAGCTGAAGCTTCGTCAGTTTAGCAACAGGTTGGGCGTGCTCTTGGCTGGTGGCATCGGTCACGTGAGGATCGCCACGAGCAGGAGCAGCCATGCATTTTCTACAAGAACCACGATACGGTGAACTGCCTCACTGATGCACCTATTGCAGAGCATGTCTCCCTTATGTTCCTGTGCATGCTTCTACGCTTCCTTCGCTGCTATGATTACTCGCCTACGGAGAAAGAGTGCCTTGTGCACCCATCACCCAGATTTACAGCTTTGCCCCCAACTTATTGTGCATGCCCAGGCCATCGTTCCCTCTGTCAGTCGCAAGCTCAATGATAGCTTGCTTGTACATTGCCGCCTTGATGAGACCCCATGCCTGCTGCTTGGCTTTGGGCGCAAAGTTGAGCCCAAGCTGGATGGCCTTGTCAACAACCTCTTGACCACTACTACCGAGACCGTCGACAATCTTGAGCTCAAGGGCTTGTTTTGCACCGATACGGTTGCCCTCGAGGGCAACTGTTCGGAGCGCTACCTGGTCCGTAAGTTTCGCAGTGGCAATGGCCATCATGCCGGCCGGGATCTAGAAAAGAAGAAGGGTCTTCAGGAAGAGGACAATCGTTTGACAAACGAACAGCACGAACTACAGCTCCAAAGTCGATCTCGTTTAAAGCGCACCAAATGGAACCTTTGCCGTCTAGATCCTTCATGATTCTATAGTCGTGAGCGAGTGCCAGAGTGAAGCCGCCAGCGAAACAATGTCCATTAATTGCAGCGACGGTAGGGATTGGGAAAGTGAGGAAGCGACCGAGCAAGCCATTCAGCATGCGTGGAAAGAACATGGGCGTTGCCATCGCTTTTGGGAGATCCAGACCTGATATAAAAGCGAGGAAACGGTAGGTCAGCTGTGGCGCAAAATACACCACTTCAGAAAGGCCAGGCGATCCAATGGGCCCCTTTTGAGATACACTTGACGCACCGTTAGAGTAGAAGCGGTCCTTGTCGCGAGGTCCATAGGTTACCAGCGTTGCCGCTACAGTACCAAATCGAATATCAGCCACGAGTCAAATACGAAGTCAGCTGCTTCATCAGTACCTCCTCCTAGAGTGTCAACAACATATCCATTTCAGCATCTTGGCCTTGTGCGAAAGTCCTCTTGGCAGCTCACCTCCTGATGTGGCATCTTGTCGCCAGTCGGCTTCGATGGCATCAAGTGCGGGCAGTATCTGATGGCGGTTACAGTCAGCCAAACAGTACAGCAGCTCAAGCTATACACAACTCGTACCGATCCATTAATGAGCTCTGCTGTCAGCCTGTTGTCAGGCCTGTAGGAGAAAGAGGATGATCAACCTGCGGGTTCGGCCAAGTAGAGACCGGTCGGTATGCCATTGGCACACCTATTGTGCAGCTCCAGTTCATATAGCACAGCCCCGTCACGACAGCTCTTCGTCAAGGTCGCCAACTGATACTTGGTCTGGCCTTCGGCTAGTGGCATGTCTGAATGTTGATCTGTGCAGAGGAGAAGTTGGGCGTTTCACATCCTGCACGTACCAGTTTCGCCACCGAACTGCTTGTCCTGCGACCACGAGAGCACACTGCACACAGGTGACCCTAGGGCAAGCAGTAGTGCAACTAGGCCATATATCAGGTGCGAAAGAGCTAACGACAACCTGTGCAATCTCAAAGCTCCCTTTGTCGTTGGCTATGCTCTCAGTAAAGGCTGGAGCACGCGGCTTTGTCTCCTGCCAACTTTTATACACTAATCACGGCGCACCTTTGCACCAACACTGCAGCACCACCATGGCTTCAATCACGCTCATCTCCGAGCCTCCCATCTTCATGGCGCTCGAAAGCTTCGACGAATTCCAGGCGTCAACACCGGCCTCTGGGTCCTTTGATCACGAGCCTGTCCTGCATCACCTCGAAAAAGCAGCCACCGTGACAGTCGAGCCCGGAATTAGCGACTTTGACCACGCAAAGAACTCAATAGGCGATGTCTACATCACCGAGGCGTGAGCGAACCTATCTCGTCAGACACTGTTGCAAATGCTGTATCCACAAAAAGCTGATCACGTTTTCTTCAATCTGCAGAGCATTGACATTCTACAACCCGGAGACAAAGTCTGGCTTTTCGGTGCCGTATCCCACTATCACGCTACATGCTACATCAAAGCAGAGCCCGCCTCAACAGTCTGGCAGTGAAGGGGAACTCCAACAATGCATCTACTGCCAGCTAGACGAGACAGAGCCTGAAGATTGGGACAACCTTGCTGAAGAAGACATGCCGGAAACGAAGGAGATGTACATCTTCACGTCTGATCCTGCTGCTGGTGAGTCGCAGTGACCATGACTGTCCCATCGGCACATCTTACCTACCACCTTGCTCACCCCCGTCTTGCCTTGGTCGTCTTGCCTTGGTCGTCTTGCCTTGGTCGTCTCCTTCTGGCATACAGTTCAAGCAATATACAGTGCATTGTCACGCTGCGCATCTCTACACCCATCGACAGATACAAATGAAGGACCGGCTATCGACTTCGAGGGTCTTATGGCGAGTGCGCAGAGCGGCGAAATTCCAGAAGATGACACAGCAATAGTATCCCAGAATGGACACGCAGAGCCCATTGAACAAGCCGATGGCGCAGAAGATATGACTCCAGGTGGTAGGGTACGCGGAAACTTTGCTACGCCCGATGCACGCTTTCAGCCGTATTAGTAGGCCTGGTGCTCTGCAACCGTTTGTTCCGACAGACGCTGACAAGGCATTCATTCCCTTTGCATTCACACAGGCACAGCTTGAGCGCCTAGAGAGCCTCATAGACTGGCAGTCAGCCGGTCCATCGAGACATCAAGTGTCCGGGCCATTCTATGAACAGGCTGTTGCCGACGCGCCAGGCGACAAAACTGCGTAATGCAATGTAAAAGCATGATCAGAACCTCCAGTAGGGTGCAATACAACTGCATAGCTATTCCTGCATACAGGCTCTTCTATGGAGCAAAGGAGCAAAGGCGTGGACAGTGCACCCGCTTGATCGCACTACGAAACTGTGGAGAAGAATTGACATTGCAGATATTACGATTGATTTCTTAATGAGGGAGGATTATAAAGTGACTAGGATAATATTGGAATTGCTTGTGCTGGAGAAAGCTGGTTGGTACCTTGTCGAGTCAATTTCGCATTGAGCTCTTTGGCGACTGAGTCGAGACATTTGAAGTCGAGACTTTGCTTGCACACAGGCTGCAAAATAATTCGAGTGCGGAACGCAAAACTATGATCGATTGCGCATCTGGTTCTTGCCATTTTCGAGAGATGGATGCTGAGCGCCAACAGAATAATGTCCACTCTGAAGCTGGAACTGGCTATACTCGACTCCGCTGAGCGCCCACAAGCTGTATGCGAAGATCAGTATTGATTTTTTCTTCCGACTGGGATAGATTAGCTTACTGAATGAATAGGAAAACAGGCTTGGCAAGAACGTCCAGGATGCCGTAGAAGATCATTTCGCCGTCGGGTGAGATGACATTGCCGCCGTCGGCCAAGCCCTGCAACTCAAATGTGAGTGAGATGAAAAAGTCACATTCTGCATCGTCAGCTTACCCATGCAATGGGGTAGAGGAACCACAGGAACGACAGGAGGACAGCCGAGTGCAAGTATGCCTTGTGGTTGGCGTCGCTGATGGCCTTAGCAGCGAGGCGAGCAGGGAAGATCAGAGTGTAGAAGACGTAGAGCATGGCAACGCATCCTCCTGCGTAGAATCTTAAGAGACGTAAAGGCCTTAGCAAAGACGAGACTGTCTGCTCAAAGTTGCAGTTGTGCTTACCCCCATTTGTATCGCGAGACCACAAGTCCTCCAATGAGACCAGTTTCGATCATCAAGAGCTTGAGCAAAACGTCAGCTGCCATAGAAACGCGATGAGAATGGTGCAACTCGACTCACATCCATGAAGATGGTGAACATGATGTCCGATAGAGGGAGACCGGTAGCCAAAAGAAGCTCGAGGAGAAGGAAGGGCGTGGTGACTGCGGCAAGATGGGGGCTCAGCTGGAACAACACCAGCAGACCAGGGCCAATAGCTTACTCGTCCAGTCGATGTACCGGGCATACCACAGCTGCCGTGTGTACGCTTCCCCACCACTGATGGGACTGCTCTGCATATCCGAAAGACAAGTCACGTGAGACAGAGATCCAGCCTCGATCAGAATACATCGGCCAGCCTTACGATGATATCACTCGTGTACCGAACGAACTCGACCTCGACGGGCGTGGCACCCAAGTTCGACGCCATGGCAAAGTAGGCGCAGCTGGCAGTGAAGAGGATCGCCGCTCCGATCCAGTGGAAAGCGCGCTGGCCGACTGTAGTGCAACAAGATCCTCCGTCAGTCGAAGCGGTGGCAAATCCTGGCTGAGCTCTTCAACTCACCTGGCTTCATCGTGCCCATGGTCGTGACACCAATGGCTGAAGCGAGCATGATACAGAACACCGCCCAAAGCCAGTCGGAACCTCTTACTGTGATATGCGCGTCTGCATTTGGAGGGTTTACGTTGATAGCATTGTTGGCGGCTTGTCCTAGTCCGGCCTGAAGAGCGATGGCTGTTGCAGCCAGCCAGTACTTCATCATTGCGAGGAGTTCGGCGTGTAGTGGATCGGGAGTGCCTGCTTCAGTGTGATGAAGTGTTCGGAACGATGGAAAGCGACGAGGACGAGCAGAGAATGCATTTTGAAGTGCGCCAAATTTGAAATGGTATGACAGCACTGCTCCGATCTTGCTCGTCGCTATTTTTGGTTCCGTCCCAAGGTCCGCGGCGCCAGAATAGCTCAACGCCCATAAACAGCGCAAACGGCTGCATCTCTCGTCATTTTCAACTGCTCACACTGAATTTGGAGATGCTATTGACGCAAGCGCTCGCGCGCTTCTGAGTCCCATCAACAGATCTCGCTGCGACTGCTGGTCGCAAATGCGCTTCCACGAATGCCTCGTGCCTAGCTGGCAGGGGTCAAGACCTGGTAAATGATGGATGCGTCTATAGCGCTTTGCTCTTCAAGTTCACCTTCGCATGCAATACTTCTCCTGTTGGTCTGGCAGGGCTGAGGAGTTTGACAGCCGATGCACTGACGTCATTTCAAGTGATAAGAATCACCTCCAACCTGACACATGCGTCGCACCTCCATATCTATAACTTCAAACTTGTCGGTCGCTTTCTTGAGGTCCTAGGATCCCCCCGTTTGTCCACCCTGCGTGTCTTTATTAATGCGCGAATGGCTGAGTCCTGGGTGAGAGCGGGGCAAGGGTTTTCACACGAGCTCTGCAGCTGGTAAAAGTGGATGAAGGATGGCATTCCAGTACGGTTGCTGAGGGCAAGTCGGTCCTCCCAGGTCTTTCAGTACCATTTGCACACACCACGAGCTCGAGAAGGCGACGGAGACTGACCCGATGCATTAGCAAAGATGTTGCGCTCAGCTGGAGCCCGTGCAAGTGCTCTTTCTGCTATGAGAGCCACTAACATATGCTCATAAGCAGCGCGAATCACGCAACACCTGGTGATCCTCGGACGACTGTCGTTCCATCAGCCTACCGCAAGGAAGGTGAGGTTTCAATGATCGCGCTTATTCGCTCTGTATAGGTTGCTGGAACCCGCGAGTCGTCTACTTGATGTTTCCAAGCCCGAATATCTCGCTTAGGCAGCCCTCGTTTTAATTGTAGATTAGTATGCGTTTCCAAATCTAAGACCAGTCGATGCGGACACTGTCCAAGAGTACAGCAAAGCGCTTGCAAGAATAAACCGCCAGAGCTGCGTAAGTAGTATACCCTTCGACTTTCCGGTTATCGTCGTACCTGCACTACACCTGGTCTTCGATTATTCAAAAGTTAGTTAATACTTATACGCTACGAGCTGGGCCTGGCACCTCTTGCTTTCTGCAACCGACTCCAGCCTTCTGACATGCCGTACGTGGTGTTCGAAGACGAGGCAGCGCCCCTCAAACGTCCGGCGTCTCCAGGGAAGACCATTTCTGGTGGAGCTAGCGGTCTGCATGGGATTGCAGCGGTGTCCGCGGCCAGCGAAGCGCGACCCATAGCATCAACGTCGAAAATTCCTGCGGCAGGGCCTACGAGTCCAGCAGCAGGCCGAGGCTTAGACGAGAGGGATCCGAATTTCAAGAAGCGTAAGCGTCCACGTTCAGGTCAGAGCAACAGCCGTTATCTGGCAGACGAGGAAGTGCAGGATGCAGTTCTTGGTGGTGGCAATGAAGCTTTTGGCGCCGCGACGACATCGTCAAGCCACACAGGAAGCGCGGTAGACAAGGGAAAGTCCACAGACTCGTCTCCCAACGAATCGGCAAAACGCGTACGCACGTTTCACGACGACGCCGACGACAACATTTCCGAGGACGATCGGGACAACGATGCTGCGAAAAACCTCAAGTTGGACGTGCGGCCAGGCGAGAGCAGGAAGCAAGCCCGCAAACGTGTCCAGACGAGCCGTCTGGAACGATCTGAACAGCTTCTTCAAGCCCGGATGAAATTGCCAGTCTACTTTGCCAGAGATGCAATACTCAGCGAGATCGCTTCTCGAGACACTGTAATAGTTTTGGGAGAGACTGGCTCTGGCAAGACAACCCGTGAGTGTTCACAAGGCTTTTAAACCCCGTACAACCTGACAAATCTTTATTCTGCACGTTCAGAAATTCCTCAATTCCTGCTATCATCGCAGATATCTCGACCACAGCCTCGGATAGCGGTAACGCAACCTCGAAGAGTTGCTGCTACCAGTCTTGCGCGGCGCGTGAGCGAAGAGGTCGGATGTGCCCTCGGTTCCACCGTCGGTTACAGCGTCCGTTTCGACGACACGACATCTGCAAAGACCCGGCTGAAGTACCTTACCGATGGCACGCTACTGCAAGAAATCCTTGGCGACCGTCTCTTAGAAAGCTATGATGTCGTGGTCATCGATGAGGCACACGAGCGGACTTTGAGGACCGATATGATTTTAGGATTCTTGAAAGACGTCCAAGCGACAAGGCAAAACATGGTCAGAAACGGTGACAAGGGAAGTGACGGCAACCTCATTACGCCTCTGAAGCTCGTGGTAATGTCGGCAACCATCGATGCACAACAATTCAGCGATTTCTTTGACCAGTAAGTGCTTCGGAGCATGCGTACTGGGCTCTGTTCTAATGCTTTGACGCGCATCTCCCAGGGCAAAGATTCTATTCGTCAAAGGCAGATCTTACACAGTAAAGACTATGTACTTGAACGAACCGGCCACCGATTACGTAGACGCGGCACTAAAAGCCATTTTTCAAGTCCATTACAAATGTCCTCCGGGCGATGTCCTTGTGTTTCTCACCGGCCAAGACGAAATCGAAAATCTGCGTAGTCAGTTGGAGAGCTATATTCCGACTTTAGATCCTTTGAAGCAGCAGGTATGCATTTGGACCTTTTCAGCGACGCGGACCAACATACTGACCCTTCTTCGCTCGCAGATGCTTATATGCCCATTGTATGCCCGCCTGACCCCTGCCGAACAAAACAAGGCTTTCAATATGGCCCCTCCCAATACCCGAAAGGTCATACTTGCTACGAATGTGGCCGAAACGTCCATAACTCTGCCCGGCATCAAATATGTGATTGACACTGGAATGCAAAAAGAGAAGACCTTCCATCCTGCGACTGGTCTTGATAGTCTCTTGCTCACTCCAATCAGCAAGAACTCGGCAACACAGCGAGCGGGTCGTGCTGGACGAGAAGTAAGTCCTCGCACGTGCACGATCCACGCTTTCAATGCATTAGTGTTGAGTCTTGGTCTTCCAGAGCAATGGCATTTGCTATCGCCTTTACACCGAAAATAGCTACCAGAACATGCGCAAGTCCATTCCGCCGGAAATCCAACGATGTAGCTTGGCGTTTGCGCTTCTTCATTTGCTCGCATACGGGCAGAACGATGTCACGAAGTTCAACTTCATGGATCGTCCAGCCGAACCGTCGAGTAAGTGTGCCGCTCTTGCGAAGAGATGCCTACTCTGAACTATTCTTCTGTGCAGTTGCATCGGCGCTCATGGAGCTCTTTGCACTGGGAGCTACTGATCACAAGGGTCACATCACGGCTCTCGGCCGCAAAATGGCTGCACTACCTCTAGAGCCCCATCAGGCCAAGATCCTGTTGGCGTCTTTCGAGCACGACTGCGCTTCGGAAGTGATCGACTTGCTAGCATTACTGGGGTTGGCAGATTCACTTCTGTCAGTATCTTTCCAGAATCGTGAAGCAGCGGCGGAAGCGAGGTCAAAATTCATACATCGCTCGGGTGACCACATGATGCTTTTGAACATCCTAAAGGCATTTCAGGAGCTATGTCACAGCATAAAAGATGTCAAAGAAAGAAAGACCTGGTGTCGAGATCACTTCTTCAGCTACAAGGCACTCTTGCAAGTCTTGGATGCAAGAAAGCAAATCCGAGATCGAGTAAAGAGACTAGATCCGCACCTCAATTGTGACACGACCGCAGCCGATGACGATAGGCCCATTCTCCAGTGCCTCTTGGAAGGGCAGTTCAACAACACGGCTATCAAAATGCCTGATGGCACGTATCGTCGCACAAGCGGAACTATGCGAATCAAGATCCATCCTGGGTCTATATTGCATGGCAGGTCAGTCGATGCAATCGTCTTTACCGATCTTGTAAGTGAGCCAATTCTATGGCAATATTGATTGCTGAGAGAATATGGAATGCAGACGTTCACTACGAGCATCTACGCTCGACTTGTTTCTTCTATCCCTCTGATATGGCTACGAACAAAGGCTGCAAGCTATTTCCAACACGAGACTGCTTCAAATAGCCTTGGGAAGTGAACAGTCACGACGTCCCCCGAAATGCCTGCGACAATGGACTTGGCCGCACCGATCCTAGATAACTTTAGCAACATCACTGTCTACGAAGGTCTCCAAGCTCCACCCGTTTGCTGGTTGCTCGACGACACCAGAGTTCTCGAGGATTTTTAGCGTCTCCATGACGACCTCCCGTTGTACTTCTGCGATGTTGTCGGGGTAATCGGTGATCCTCAGCCCTGTAAAAGCCCGCATTCAGTCATAACAACGGCGGGAACTCGAGGCGAAGGTCCTTACAATCTTTAATGTCCTGCTCCGGATATCCCAGTGTCCTCTTGATGAATTCGATGTCTTTGCCATTCTCTCGAGACGCAGGCGAGTTGAAGTCCTGCACTTGGACGTCGAGATCTTTGAGAAAGCGTCTGACCGTATCCTTGGGTGTCTTAGCTTGCGCAACGATAGCCCAGCTTGGCCAGGGTGTCTAGGTGACATTAGCTGATGCCTATGCGACCAGATGCGACTCTTACTGGTACATTGCCGATAAAGCGGCATTCTTTCAAGATAAGGCAGTCGTTAGCTGACCCTGGTAGCCCCGCACCGATGATCAGGCGCACCTCCTGAGTCAACGTCTGTGGTGACAGTGCTGAAAATCAGCGTTGCACCTTGTGTCGGCAAATGACTTTTTTGACGGATGCTCACAAGGCTTGGTCGTGAACCTGTGTGTTTTATGAACATGTCAAACTGCACATCGACGAGCGTAGGAAGAGTACATACCATTCCCACAGGAACGCAGCCGCAGTCCCGTCGTTCACGCCGTCACGCAAGCCCTGTTCTCCACGTCAATCCATCTGAAGGCTACCCGTGCGAGATTGCTGCTCACTTTGAAAGTGTCAAGGACTACAGGCTGTTCATTAGCAATAACAAGCTTGCTTTTAGCTATGCCACGCATACCTTTGAATTCCATAGGCTCAACCTTGTTCTCTGCTTCGTTCGAGAACCATTTCTCCCGCAGAGCCATATACGATGCAAAGATTTGTGAACCCGAACCCATCCGCGACACTCCGATAGGCTTGCCTCGTAGGTCGGCGATGCTATTGTATGGAGTATCTTTGCCGGTGATGACAGCCCTGCAGGACTGCGTCAGTCGGCGCCTTTCTACAGCCTGGGCGGGTTTAAGCATCGCACCAATTGAGTGGGGAAGACACGTATTGTCCGACAATGCGATAGTCGGCTGCTTTTCGAACAATTCCAGCAATGAGAGACTCCGTCAGAGCCACAGCCTATGGCCAGGTGCTCTCATCAGCCTGAGCGCTCCGAAAGCCCTCAACGCGGCACGACGATCGATGCTGCCCACCACGTCTATCTTGTCTTCTTGCAGGGCCTGTATCATCTGTCCGGTGCCACCTGTGATACTGATCAGCGACCATTAATTAGGTGGAGAGGCTTGCTGTCCTTACTGGGGCAGCTCACGAGCTCCAAGCTGCTGTCTTTCTCGCCCGCCCACAATATCGGAGACGAGAAGTGCTGAAGATAGCGCGATGATCAGCCGATGACCCGAGGTGGATGATAGCGGCCTGCTGAGCTACTTCGGGCACATATCCGACGCGCAACTTGCTTCCAGCCATCTTTGCTGCTGCGTTCAATCGAAGCATTGCAGAGCCACATCGGCATGCTGCGCCGACGGCGTTACAGAGTGGCAAAAGGGGAGTCGAGCGCAGAGTCTGGTCTAACGAAGTCCAGCGCGTTCTCAATACTGTCTGTCCAGCGAATACACTTGTTTCCAGCTGGTGACTACCACATGAAACGCTGCCATCCGTCTTCTGTCGGCCATGTGAATGGTCTCCGTAGAAACACATACACTGTCACGCTATTCACCAAAGCATACAGGAGAAGCTCCGCAGAAAGGACGACAGCTCGGGGACGCGGAAGGTGCAGGCGGTATATGACGAATGGAATGATGAAATACCGGAACTCGAGCAACGGAGAAGGTACCAGTACTAGACACGTGACTGATGCCCATGCCGCGAAGGAGAGCAATGACCATGTCTTGCTTTGACCTGTAATTCATGCAGATCAGCTCAGGAATGAAGGATACAGTAGCAACACCCGCTTACAGATCTTTTGCGCGAGTGCTGTTCCGCAGACGAGATATATTGGCGATACTGCGTACCGAGCTAGAGGGTGAGCATTGAGAATTCTTCGCCAAATGTAGAATGGGTAGTGACGGTTGTCGGCAAGTAGGAAGGGATGTTCGATCCTGTATAATTCGTGCATGTAGACTTGTCATTAAAGGCGCTGCAGGGTGACTCAGAGCGCGACTTACGTAAATCTGTATATAGAACAGGACACACACCCGCTCCCAACGAGGAACGCCAAACAGCGGCTATCCTGCCTTTCAGCCCTATTCTCAGAAGAGTAGGGATGTGTTTCACGCACCCTTTTGTCGAGCACCACTGACCGTATATTGACTTGACCATCTTTATGCTAACGATATGAGGCGACAGCATGACCGCCGCGAAAGCCGTAAAGTAGTACAGCTGTGGGACGTGGAGCACAGCGACGTGCATGGTTTTATCACCCAATACGATTCCTTCGTTCCAACGGACGAATGCAAGAAAAGCTATTGCCAGTGGAATATATGGCGAGAGGACTTTGAATGCCAAATGTGGGCTCGTCAAGATTCTAGCAATGAATATAGAAAGTAGACCAATGAAATTGCCTTCGGCTTCTGTAAGAGGCCCGTCAGCTTGTAGTATCTCTTCTATACCTCTCGTCCTTACTCCTTCGTGCGTGGGACATGCGCTCCGGTCCAGCTCCCAAGGACAAAAAAGTCAAATTGTAGTCCAATGCCTCAAACGCGATATATGCGATCCAGAGAATGTTTGTCTGCCGTAGGGTCAAAGAGAGCGCACCCCACTGTGTTTGATCGATCAGCCAATGCTTGAAGAAGGGAGACCTGAAGGACTTGCCGCTGCGGACCAGAAGTAGCTCTTTCTCAAAGCAGCTCGGTATGCGAACAATACTGTTACCAAGGATGCGAGGTCGGTGTAGTATAGGAAGCCAAAGAAGAATGCCACAGGAAAAGCTGAGATAGCCAGTCCTTCTGTGAGTCGCTGTTTGATCGGTTCGCTGGTCTTCGCCGAAGGGTCGGCATTCGAGCGTATCAGACGCAAAAGGTCCGTAAGAAGAATCGGCGAGGCCAACAGTAGGGCGGTATTGACGCTCCGCAGCGCAGTGACTGTGCAGAAATCATGCCCCGTCAATCTGGTCAGAAGAGCAGACGGAATGTATCTGCAAGGGTGGATGCTGTCAGGAGGTTGAAAGGCCTTGTCTTTGTTCGACTGCGGAAGCCTCACAGGCCTGGAGGAGTCGTCAATTTGCGATCATACGTCTGCCAGTCCTTTGTGAATGTTTGAGCTTGTCTAATGTGGAAGATCTCGTCCTTTAGCCGCAAATTGTGCATCTGTTCAGCGCGTCGAAGTGCATACAGCAGGCAGTGACCAGCCCTTCGAAACACGTGCATCCATCCAGCAGCCGCTCACCATGTATGGCTGCGGCACAGTCTGCCAGAAAGCGTGTGCTATGGCACATACTATGCACGCGTAGAGTGCGTATGCGCTTGCAGATCCGGCTGTCCGCGCATTGTTCATCGAGGGCTTAATCAATAGGCCGAGTGCGAGTAAAGCAGACCGTCGCCGCGCGTCTACACTTTGCAACATGTACAGCAAGCCTTGTTGTGGCAAAGGAAGGTTCTTAGGGCAAGGCCAAGCGCTGTCGAATCACTGACTACCTTGATTGATCTAACAAGTCTTTCGCGCCTTTCTGCACGCGATAGAAGATTTACTCGGCTCTACTAAGATCTACCAAGCCCTTTAAATATCGTTTGATGGAGAGAGTACGAGCTATCGCTTGATCTCTAAGAATCTGTATAGGCGTACTTGCACCAATGAGTGGCTTTTGCGAAGTTCGACTGGTCACCTCAACCGTGTGCCATAGCGAATCAATCGGGTGTGCGGCTTCAGCAGGCTGCGCAGCAGTGATTGAGCTCTGGTCTTGCAAATAGTGCTCGCGGATTAGATGATACTCACAGCATACATTTGGAAGATCTGGACGGATGTGAGACCTTCGTGCAGGGTGAACAGGGTGCCTCTGCGCTTCGTTGCGAATCGTCGACTAATAGAAGCATTGCGCGAACACAGGTTCAGCTGCGAGATCCGCGCGGGATACACGTCGAAGGGAAAGCCTTACTCACTCAAAGTATCCTAGCGCTACTGCGAATGACCGTGCATCGCCCTCCAAGACGGTGGTCGTAGATATACCTCTGATTAGCACTTCTGGGTACTCCCGGACGGGCAGAGGTCGAGCCAAAGATGCAATAGACCTGTGAGAACTCAGCAAGTCAGACGTATCACTACTGTGGATCAACGAGAAGCATTGCTCATACCATTCTGCTACGCCATCTAGCGATGTATGTCGCACTCTCAAGAGGTCCTCTTCGGGTACAGCACTTCCGGGCTCATGATTGCCTATCAGCGGAAGCATGAAAGCATCAGTCTGGGCAGACAATAGCAAGCGAATAGGAGCTTGATGTTGCTACCTCTTGAGAAGACATCTTCCGTTATTTCGTAAACATGTTCGTGCTCAGCGTATTCACGTAGTCGTCGAATGACCTGATCGACAACCTCCCCCGGCAATTGACCAAGAACAGAGGCCTGCGTAACACCCTGTACGCTGCTGCTATGTGACATCGACGGTAGCGGTGGCTTGTCTTTAAGGGTGCCCAGCGCGTTGCCCGTGTACAGGCCTCAGCCCCAAGTTGTCCGAGGAGCAAGGCCCAGTGGCGTTGGACAGTCAAAAAGCGGCCTGCAGCTCATGCACAAGTCGGCTCTGTGCCACGGCAGCGCGGTCATTCGCTCACGCAGGCGGACGCAAGCTCAGGCTCGATGTCTGGGGTGAGCTGTAGATGCTCCGAGCTGCTGTCAGCAGCGTCGCAATAGCGTATGTCAAGGCTCTGAGGTTGAACGAGACAAAGCATGCTTGACGCTGATTTAACACAACCAGCAGAGGCCTACGACCAGCACGGACAAAAGGCTGTCGTCGACTACAATGTACGAATTCTCATTCGAACCCGCAGAACCGGTCGTCGCAAGCCCACAGCGCTGGCGACTCCGGTCAATCCCCTCGTAAGAATCCCATTACTAGCCTCGAGGAATGGAAGCTCAAGCTGAGAAGAACACTGGGCTGGCCTTTAGCATTGCACGAACAGTCCAACGAGCACCACATACCTTCCTTCTACACGCCTTCCCATCCTCTGGTGGCATCGACATCGACTGCGCCTGCCGCGTGTCCTGGAAAAGTGCAAGGAATTACACTAGTCACAAAAAGCGAAGGCCAGGCGGACATTGCCAGGATACTACAAGTGAAACGCCGTCGCAGACTTTTACGGGCTCTGAACAAGAAGCTCGCCCATGTCACCGCACACACATCTACATGGACGGCTCAATATCAAGCCATATTGCCCTATTTGGCGAAGCTTCGCGGTATCTACCAGACCACTCTTCACGATACCGACTTCACAGTCAGCGCCACTGAGCGTAAGTGTATTCAAGACTTCGCACATTGGAGCATTCCAATCCTTAGGCAGAAGACACACGACGAGGAGGATGATCGCGCACTCATTTCGCTATCAAGGGACACCATGCTAGTTACGACTACGGAAGGACCATGTCGAAACTTTCCCGTCAATCTCGCTAGATGCTTAGCTACACTCGTCGACTGCCAGACCAGCTGTCAATCAGAGTGCACATCGATGTCTCGGCACCGCAACAGTCTGCCATCAGAAGTCGTCAGCGAGTATGCCAAGCTTGAACACTATCCGGCAGCGCAAGCAGAACTTTATGACCTCATTGCCGAACCGCGTCTGGATCTTTCGCTGCAAGACATCTGCGATTGTCTAGCCAGGACCTCACCAGAGGCTTGGCTGCAATTGTCGCGACGTATCATTCAGCACCTGACTCGCGCTATATTGGAGCGTCCCGACGACAGCATTCGATTTTATCACGCTTTATTGGAGGCTCGAAAGCATACCGAGCAGCCCCGCGCATTCAAAGGTCGCCTCCGCTTTCTGCACAAGTTTTATAGAATCCGCCAATTTTGGGATCTGCATCACGTCAACCGCCGCTTTGGCCCCCGCCCCGAGCAAATGGCTTTGTTTCATGCACTCAAATATCTTCTGTCAGCCAATGTTGAGCATCTTCAGCACGTGCAACGGACTGCCGACGTAGAGGTCCTCAAATCAGAGGTCATAAGACTCCAGCGCAAGAACGTCTCCTCGCTTATCGATATGTGCCGCCGATCATTCATACCTCCGGATCGTCAAATCATCGCTGCGCTGCTCTCTTTTGCGCTCAGTCACGGAGATGTCGACGTCGCTTGCCTCGACAGCATGTACACCTGGCTGTGGCACGAATGGAATATTCTGAGAGAAGACGAGCCACGGCCTTTGGAGGATGATGTTCTCTTGATCAGCTTCGTCGATGCGATAGACCCATCTTCGTCGCATTGGAAGGCGATGTCTGGTAACGTTGCCAGCCAGGACAAAACGCAAGACATTGCGCGTTGGAGTGACCAGGCTTTGACATTGGCGGTGGACTTGGCGGGAATACAAACGTCTCCAGGACCAGGTTTATTGCAGCATTCACATGCGCAAGATCCACCTGCATCATTGCCTTTCGGATTGCTACGTTCCATAGCATTAGCTGCACTTCGGGTGGGAGACCTTCGGACCTGCTTCGTGTGCTTGTGGGACACAAGACTCCATTGGAGGCATGTCCTAGCCATTTTACACGGGATCGTGCACCTCATCAAAAAGCTGTCGCCGTCAAGACTCGAGACATCCAGAGCTCTCGCCAAGTTCTGCGCGGCCCACTGTGCTCCGCTCGCTGGCCGGCTCAACACCCATCTCGGACCTGACCACGCCAGCCAACTCGCAGAGGTCGCTATCCTCTTCCTTGAGCGCGGCTACCATGAGCTAGGTGCGCGATTCGCCCTGGTACTATCCAATCCGCGGCATTACGGAAGTGAGCTGCTTCGGAAGCTCCTGCTAGCTTTGTACAAAGTTAGAGCGACCAAAGCCATGCACACCATGTACGAGCGAGTTGCTGCACCAGAATGGCCAGATCCCATGTTGGCCATCTTTTTGAGCAGTCCAAGTCCAACACTGTCCGACAAAGTATGGATGGATGCCTCAAATCGAGCGATGACCCTGCCCTTGCTGCGCGCACGTCTTCACCACCACAAGTACAGTGCTCGGCTGCGGTATCAACATTGTATCAAGGATTACAAGGATGCCATGTGCAGAATTACCACGGACCCCGATGAGAAAACCATGTCTCTCTTGTTGGATCTGCATATTCGGGCAGGCCGCCGCAAGCAAGCCCGTAACATGTTTGGAAGACTGTCGGGAGGCAAGCACCCATCAAGTACGTTGACACAGCAATACTTACGCCTAGTCGCCCTGTCCTCGCTTCGCATGGGTCCAAAGTCGCACTTGGGCAAACTCGCCAAATGCCTCGATACGCTGGAAAGGAATGGCGGGGAGTATCATGCAGACCTCCGCACAGATGTTCACATACTCTTGCAAACTTTACCATGGGCGGAGTTCGATGAGCATGCGGTTTGGAGGATTTTCAAAATGGGCACCGAATTAGCCGCGCGAGGGGGAAAGTGGAGAAGTGAGATCAAACCTCTTTACAAAGATATCATTGCAACTTTCAGAAAGCGCGGCAATCACGAAGCCGCCCGCAAAGTAGTGGACTTCATGATAACATCAGGTCATTATGTCCGGACCCCCATAGAAACGAAAGTTACGAATTGATATAGTGCAGCGGAAAAAAAAAAATTGCAGCGCAGACTGTGACATTTCGCAATTACTGGCGGCCCTTCTTGCTTGCCGGTCCCGCGAATAAAGATTCAGTCGTCCTCTTTGGTCCTGATGCCCTACGGGGTGCATAGTCGTCATTCTCATCCCGGGCCAACCCTTTCAAAAACTCGAAGTCTTCGTTACGGTTTGATGGAAGAGTGTACGGTCTCGACGTGGGCTCCTTAGGCGCCACTGGGTTGAAGATGACCGCTTGCTGCTGCTGTGTCAAGCGCGTTTCCACAGTATTCACTGTGGGCAGACTGCCAGGCTTGATCATGGTTGGAACCTTGAAAGGTTTGTTGACGATTGTTGACGAAAAGGGTCGCGATGCAGCGGGCGCACTTGAAGAAGCCTTCAGACTGGGAGCAGTAGATCCGGAGAAGGAAGGCATTTTGGACGTTGGAAGCCCGTTCACGATACCGCTGGCAGTGAGGGCTGAAGTAAAGCCAGGTGCTTGACTACCTGATGCCACATTCGTTGCAGTACTAAAAGCTCCCGCAAATCGATTGACTCCGCTATTAGGTAGCTGCGCAGCATACCGTCTAGCCTGGTCTCCTGCGTAAGAGTTGAGTCTCCAAGCCTCGCCCGGACGAACGGGTTTGCTGGGATAAAGATGTACATCCTGCCGACTGTAAACGGGGTACGCGGGCTTGAACGCTTCTGCTGCGGTATAGACAGGAGCGGTAACCGAATCGTAACTGATCACATCCCAGACGTCAACGTAGCCCGAATCATTGATAGGTCACCTGACGCTGCTTACAAAGTTCGAGTACTAGCCTGAATGTCCGATTCGCTTGCGATGCTTCTCTTGGTGACAGCACTGATGCACGCCAAGGTCTCGCCATTCAATACGAGATCCGCGCTAGCGAACGGCACATCTTTGCTGCGAGAGAGAGGCTCAAGAAACGCAGTGAGGCTCTTATCTTCCATTTGCCCTACATTGTTCATCACGAATGTATTCGTCTGTCAGAGCGTTAATCGGGCCAGTAATATTAGAGGATGACGTACCGCGTTCCATGCGCCGAGAAGTATGTGTTATATGCAGCAAAGCTTGCGCTCTGGTCATTGCGACATAAAACAGCCGTCTACATGTCCCATTTATTGTATTAGACATCGCTCAACGGTATAAAGTCGTAAATGTCAATTCATACCTTTCTTCAGCCACTTCGGCAGCTTCATGTTTCCGAAAGGCTGGATAGACGCCCGTTTCCGCTATCGAAATATGTCAGTAACTCTGTGAACTCGCTGCGCAACGGACTTGCATACCTGCGGGGAGAAACACGACGGGCCATTCAAGACCTTTTGCTGCATGACACGTGCTGATTGTCACTTTGGAAGTAGTCTTGTCGTCCTTGGCATCTTGCGTCTCGGTGTCGGTCGAGAGCATTGATGCGGCAAGAAATGTTCGTAGAGGAGTCGTAGCAGTACCCCCTTCCACTGTCGGCTCCGCATCGAGATCGATCACGAGCTGTTCAGCTGGTTGACCTTCTTCAGCCGTTGTGAGCTGTATCGAGCTCGATATTTGCTCAGCAAAGGTTCTATAAGTAAGCAAAGCTCGTCAATCATTGTAATTGAAATTGTTGAGGAACGATTCGGCTCCTGACTGACTTAAGCTCGTTTATATTTTCCATCCGCGACACATGTTCCGCCCCGCTTGTCCGTTCGATATGTTCTTTGTACGATATTGCTATAGCTAGGTAATCAATGAGGACTTCTACCGAGTCTCCAGCCGCCGCCTTGACCTTGAGTGTTTTCATGACATCGCAAAAGCTTCGCAGGTTGGCTTTCTGCCCTGGCTTGATGTCCACGATGGGATTACCCCGGACTGCCTTCTGTACGACTTCAAATGCCGATATACCCCGATCTCGTGCAGCCTTCTCGATATCTTTCACTGTCTTGTCCCCAATGCCCCTCTTAGGAACATTGATTATACGCCGAAAAGCCGCTTGACGGTCGCGAAGGAGTCAGCTTAGAACCACCCGCATGCCCGTGAGTATACGTACGAGCATACGAGGGGTTATCGACGAGCTGAAGGTACGCCAAGAAGTCCTTCACTTCGGCTCTATCAAAGAACTTGTGACCACCGATCATGCGGCTCGGTATGCCTGCCGTCTGCAGCGCTCCTTCAATGCTTCTGCTCAGCGCATTGTATCGCAGCAAGACGGCGAAGTCATTATAATCCAGCACATTGCCGGAATGGGCAATCGTGCGTCTTATCTCGTAGGCGATATATGCAGCTTCATCCTGAACATTCTGAAAGTTGCGAAGTGCAACCGGCGGCCCTGTGGGATGACTAGTTCGCAGAGACTTCTGTATCCGCTCCTTATCTGCGGTTGGCAGTACATTAGCATGATTTCTTTGCCAATCCACACTACATACGCACCTTGTTGCACGACTGCCAATGCTGCATTTAGGATGCTGCAAGTAGATCGGTAATTTTCCTCCAGCATGACCTGCTTCGTATTCTTGAAGTCTACATATGATAACTCTCAACAATGTGTCTGCTTTCACCTGCTGCACAAGTGCGACCTACGAGCAAGCATATGCTCGAGGTTCTCGACATCTGCACTTCGCCATGCGTAGATAGACTGATCTGGATCACCTACTACCGTCAAGGAGGAGGAGGCACTTGCCATGAGGCGAACGATGTTGTACTGGATAGAATTTGTGTCTTGGAATTCGTCTACCAAGACATGCTTGATCCCTGCGACACAAGAGGGAAGCTTTTCAAGCAGTCGTTCTCTGATAATGGGATGGCCCACATTAGAACATTGTTTTTCGCTTACCATTGAGAGCTTGCACTCACGTGTATACCAAAAGATCGTCGAAGTCTAGTGTATTCGATGCTCTCAATGCTTGCTGATAGTCACTGGGAGGAAATTATCAGCTAACGAGCACACCTGCCATCACAGTCTCTTCCGCGGATACGCACATATATATGTCTGCTATTGTCAGTTTCCAAGAGTTGTGACCTTCGGCCTGTTCCGCTTCAGCCATGTACAGTTCTTCGCTTATGCCCTTTGCTTTTGCTCGCGATATGGCATCTTGTGCAGTCTTAACTTTGATCTCCTCGCTTTGCGAGGCGTCTTGAGATCTAGTCTGGTCTTTGTTACGTGTTTTGAATGCTTGATTGTGTTGTGCTACAATAGGCTTCAAGATTGACTGACTGGGAAGGGTTGGCAATATTCAGTGCGTGGCAAAAAGAGCAGTTACTGGAGGTGCACCTGTCGCTCTGATCTGCGATGACAAAGTTGGTCGGTAGCTCGATAGCTTTGCCGTATTTGCGCAAATCTGCGTCAAGTCATCCAGACACACATCAGTCACGCTCCTCTCGGCAGCGGCAAAGCTGGGGCTTACACCGGACAGCCACCGAGTGAAATGTCCCCATCATGATTTTGTTCACGCCTTCTTCGCCAAGAAGCAGACGAAGACGATGTCTCATCTCGTTTGCGGCCTGCAACGCAGTTGCGTGGTCAGCCGCAATGGAGCCAGTGCTTGGTGGCAAAGACGCGTTAGTGGCCCCAGCTCACCTTGTTGGTGAACGTCACAACGACGAGATCTTGAGGTCTTATTGCGCATTTTTGAATCAGATGAGCTACGCGACTCGTCAACACTCTCGTCTTGCCTGGAAGAGCCAAAGCAAAGCGCGTTTGACATCCGTGATCAGCAACCTGATCAACAACGAACGTCGACAGCAAGAAGTACAACACTCACCACTGCCTGGACCGGCCAAGATCTGCAATCCGCCCTTGCTGCTCCATGTCACTGCCTCCAATTGCGCATCGTTCAGTCCAGCGAGATATGAGCGAGCTGAATTGCCAGCTTGAGCCTGTTGCGCCCCTCGAGAAGTCGAGGCCGTGGCGGCGTTCAAGCTGTGGTCATTGTCATCATCGCTCTCGACGAGGTCGATGACTTGCCTCTTGACGTGTGTCATGCTTTACTAGGCCTCAAGATACGAGGCATTATTCCCTGCGAAGTGAGAGTGTGTACATTCAGCGCGAAGCCGCACGACTTCCACCTTGCGACAAGATCATCGGCGAAACGCGCCGGTGGCGCACTGAAGCGCCGGCTACCATTGCCAGCCCGCACGGTAGTCGCACGGTCAAGCCAAACACTCTGCTTCGATTAGAGCTACACTTGCTTACCTCACTATGAGGCATGACATTTCCTGCGGGGAAGCGGCCCAGATAGCTATCGCGGCCTTTCCCTGCCAAGCTTCATCTCAACTATATGTGGTATCAGATCCATTGGGGTACTCCGAACGAGCGTTGCTCAATGAGACTGCAGAGCATGCAGCAGCAGGTGGTGTCTTGCATTGTGCCACGGCCCGATGCGAGGATTTACGAACGCCGATATGCAAATCTAGAAGGCCATGACAAAGCCGCTATGCAGAGTGTCTAGTCCACTGGCAGATGCTACCAGGACTGAAAGCAGCTGAGACTGCAGCTTACAGTTAGCACAAAGAAACAAATCAGCATGCATCACGCGTAACTCGAGCACAAGACTGCTGAGGAAGTCCAGTCAGCGCTTTTGCTGGGATGTGTTGTTTGTAGGCTGGCCAATGGCCAGCTGTAGTCAATACAGCCGCTGATACGGCGTTCTCACGGATATGTTCAGCTGTAGATAGAAATGAGCGGCTGTCGTGTTCTAGAGTGATGCGGGCATGCTATCGAGGTTGCACGTCCATTCAACATGGCTGCGAATCTCCACGGATGACATGCCGATGCTGCCTGGGAGGAAAATCAGCTCCAACCAATTCATGTAGTGGTGTTGCACCATGTAAGCTGTAAGCCAAGGAGGTTAGCTGCGTGTGCCTATCCATCAGTGATGTGCTCCACAGTCTCGTAAGGTCTGTAGTGGGCTGGCCTGGCGCGAGCAAGTGTCCAATGTCAGAGGTCGATTGAGCTTCTGATTCTTTCGAGCTGTCGTCCTTGCTCGCTTGCTCAGCTCATGCCGAGCTCTCTGCCCTGGGGGGCATGAGAAAGGGAGAGCCGGGTCCGCGCAAATCTTCCAGCTGGGCCCGCCGAGCCTTCCCTCGCAGGCGATCGAGAGAGCCGCACGCACGCTACAAGTGCACGAAGAGGTGCAGCGCGCAGGTGAAGAGAAGAGCCAACCCACACCACACGAGGACCGTCTTAATTTCCTTGCCGCAGCAGGTCAAGCGTCTAGGTGACACCTCGTACAGCCCTCCGGCTCTCCATCCGACTCCCATTCCCCCAATCACCCAACACATCCGTCAAAATGGGCAAGACCAGAGACTCCAAGCAGGCCTACTTCGACAAGCTCCTGGCTTTGATGGAGGAGTACCCTTCCATCTTCCTGGTCAACGTCGTGCGTGGAGACTCCCTTGCTGTCATACTTCTTCTTATCTTGCTGACCGCTCGTGGCTGCTCGATTGCCTTTTCATGCACGGCACAACAGGACAATGTCGGCAGTAACCAGATGCATCAGATCCGTCAGTCCCTCCGAGGCAAGGGCGTCGTGCTCATGGGCAAGAACACCATGGTTCGACGTGCCATCCGCGGTGCCGTCGCTGAGAACCCCAACTACGAGCGTCTGCTCCAGCAGATCAGGGGAAACATTGGCTTCGTCTTCACCAACGGCGATCTCAAGGAAGTCCGCGACCTCATCCTCTCCAACAAGGTCGCCGCACCTGCCCGCGCTGGTGCCTTCAGCCCCAACGATGTCACCATTCCCGCTGGCAACACTGGTATGGAGCCCGGCAAGACCTCATTCTTCCAGGCCCTCGGTATCCCAACCAAGATTGCCCGTGGTACCATTGAAATTGTGGCTCCCCACTTGGTCACTGCCGCTGGAAGCCGTGTCGGTGCCTCCGAGGCTACCCTACTCAATATGCTGAACATCTCGCCATTGTGGGTTGCTAGGCCTCGTTCGATATCCTGCATAGTCTAATTCTCACGTCTTCTCTCACCTCAATACAGCACCTACGGCATGACTGTCTCGCAGATCTACGATCAGGGCAACCTCTTTGGTCCTGATGTCCTCGACATTGGCGAGGATGTCCTCATCCAGCGTTTCATGTCCGGCATCAAGAGCATCGCCGCCATCTCGCTCGCACTCAACTACCCTACTCTGGCTTCCGTCACCCACTCCCTCGTCAACTCGTACAAGAACCTCCTCGCCGTGTCCGTCATGACCGACTACACCTTTGAAGGTTCCGAGAAGATCAAAGCTTACCTCGAGAACCCCGAGGCTTTCGCCGTCGCCGCCGCCCCAGCTGCTTCGGCCGATGCTCCAGCTGAAGCTGCCCCTGCAGCGGCAGCTGAAGAAGAGAAGGAGGAGAGCGACGATGACATGGGCTTCGGCTTATTCGACTAGACGTGTGTATTTCTGTCGTTTAGATAGTCGTACATCTGGTTTCATCGGATAAAAAGTTCGCCACCCAAACTTTCGGATTTTTTCTCTTTTGCATCGTGCAGTAGCTGCAAAGGAGATGCTCGTGAGCTTGCAGCACGTAAACACTGTCACTGACAGTGCGTCCGAGCTGCTTTCAAAGCTTTCAAAGACGTTGGTAAAGACCCATGGGTGGCCAAAATGTCAGGTTCCATAGATTGCGAACAGCCATCTATGCCTGCGCAAGGCTTTCCGACGAACTCAAAGGCATATCGAACAAAGGCCACAGCATTGCTTGAACCCTGTCCGAAGACAGTACGCTCCGAAGCTACATGCCGGGAATGGGGATGGCAACCACTACTGGCTCTTTGGAGGCGGCATTGCAAGACATTACTTCATCATGAAAGGCCATATTCTACTTGTTTCGTGCCAGTTTCCCTCGGCATCAATGTCTCTGAAATGCGGATTGAACCAGTAGACGCTTTTAAAGCCGTATCTCTCATAGAGGGCTTCGCCTTGTGGTGAGCTTGTCAGGCCTATCAGATGGTCATTCTTGGTGTTGCCGAGTTCTTGCTCTGATAGTGTGCCCAAGTACTTCTCCTCTTGCTCCTGAATGAATCGAAGTCCGTGTTGAATGAGTGCCGTGCCAACGCCCCGCCGCTGACACGAGGGATGCACGAAAAGTTGCTGTAGCATCCTAACACAGCGCAGATTGGTTAGCTACACGCTCTTGTCGCGAGCGATATGTCAGGTTATCTTCACCACAGACGCTTGTTCGCAGCGAATCGCTCTTTCATCGCAAGGGATTCCGCTCCAAGCTTGGCTGCCAGGTCATGGTCACATTCAGGATCAGGATCTTGGGTTTTGTCTTTGCTCGTAGCATCAGGGACTGCCTCTCTTTTGGTCGATTGAACCTTGCGCTGCCTCCCGACATCTCGTTGAAGAGCTTCGGGTCTCGACCAGATCATGTATCCTGCGATGGTCTCTTGACCATCGGCATCGTCGGCAGGGAGACAAGCTACGGAAAAGACGTTGTCCTCGTTGCGAAGCAATGCTTCAAGGCTACGAACGCTCCTTGCCAGTCTCTCTTCGGGTCTTATCGAAGAATTGGCCAGACGATTGGGATACACCGATGGGTATGTGTCACGTTTGTTGCCCCAGCAGATTGCCAGCTCCTGTAGGTCCGCAGATGCGGCAGGTCGTATAATTAATCCAGGGATCTTCTCGGCCTTGGCGTCAGTCATATTGGACAGTCGAGTAAACGGTGTTCGAGCACAGACAAGGACGGTTCATACTAGTATCCCTTGGGCAACTCCAGCTCGCCGCGTCCGACTCACTGCCACTTGCTGCAGCAGTTTTCTTGTTGGTCGATGACTCGTTATATTGCGATTCGGTCAGGTACGTCAAGGTACACATTTGGCTCCACGAGATCAGACGAAGCATCGCAATCATAAACAACGTGCACTTCCTTACCTCCAAAGAAACAGAAGGACAATTACGTCTTTAATTGCAGACAGCTTCTGTCGCTCGCATTGCCATTGCATTCGGACCTCTTCACTGCAGCATCTGCCTTGGACAGTTGCCGACTCTAGTATCATCTAACAACAGACCGTGCAGGTTTCAGGGCTTGTATCACAATAGATAGCGGCTTTTGCCGTCCGTGAATTGGGCATGCTTGTGAAAGCACCTGTGGCAGGTTTCCCGTCAGTTTTCTCTGCATCCAACCCAAACAACACCTTACTTGTCAACCACGTTGTAGTCTACACGCGGCGCTACTTTGTAGCCCTTTTCCAGGGCCCAGTTGCGCACATATTCCGGCTAAGGCCGGACACATCAGAGCCCTTTCCTCATTGCGCGACCGTACTTCGCGGCTTACATAGTCTGTGATAATTCCGTCAACGCCTAAGTCTCGCATTTGTTCTACGGTGTTCAGTCGATCTACCGTCCATGGCGCGACTTTCAAGCCGAGCTCGTGTGCGGCGTCGACCATTGAAGAATTAACAAAGGATATATAGCCAGGAAAAGAGGGGTCTAGGGCACTGGCATTGCTCGCAGAGCTGACTGCAGCGGGCGACAGGACGTCCTACAAGAGCGTGTCAGCGCTCGACGCCAGTGGCGCTGACTATTACCGCCTTACTGCTCCAATGCTTGCAGCAGCCTGTGCTACTTTGGCACCAACGGAGTTGCCTGAAAACGAGTTGATGTCGATGCCAGCAAGCCAGTCCGAGGGTCCTGAGGTAGCGTCCGCCTCACCAATCCGTGCGTACAGCGTCGTATCGCTGTGCGCGAGGCATGAGCGTCACAGCAGTTGTAGTGGTGACAGCAGACACTCACTCAACCAAGGCTGACGTTCTCAAGGCAGGCTTCACCACCTTCGACTTTGTCGAGTGTCAGCGCCCAATACGGAAGATAACCGCGATTTAGGCAGACACACCTGCTTGATCGTTCGCCAGTCAAAACTTTGATAAACGATTCTATCAATGAGACCGAATTCGTCAAAGACGGCTAGCTGTTTCTCCACGAAGACTTCTGGACCGCGCGTAAGATTCGGAAAGACAGGATCAACTTTGCTGCCGTCCCAATCAAGCAGGTAAGTTTGTTTCAGACATGCAGCGAGAGCAGCACAAGACCTACGATTCGATGTTGTAAAGGATTGGGGCTTGAGTGCATCTAACAAAGTCCTGTCGGCGGTACCCGTCAGACCTTTGGAATCGTCTGCTTCACACAGACTGACAAAGAACTCTCCGAGGGTTGCCAGCTTGTGTCCCGAATATAAAAGCTGGAATGGGTAGCCTGCTTGGCGCAAAGAGCCACAATCGAGCGTCTTGATCTGAGCCAGCGTCAGATTCGCAACGTACTGGAAGGGCGCGCCGAGCTATCAGTCGTGAGTGCGCTGACAGCCTTGCAGCATGGTATCATACTTTGCCAACATAAGGATAAATGGGATCGTCTTGCGTAACTGGTGCGGTATCTTTGCACTGCTCGAAAGGTCTTATTGAAGTCCCCTCACCGGAGCGTAATAATCGCATACCTTTGCGCTGTCAATAAATTCCTGCAAGCCCCGTCAATACACTACCTTCTGAATCATAAGATGCAGTACCCTGAGATATACTAACATCATGCCAAACGCTAAAACAAGTCCGATGGACACTCAGCTGTTTAATAGGGTCCGAGCGTTGATGATGGCTCACATGACATGTCCATCTGTGCAAATAGAAAGCGGCTCAACCTAGAGCGTGCCTCAAGAAGCGAAATCGGCCGCACCTTTGGTGATTCCGTTCTGAGATCAATGTCAGTCTTTTGGGTTTCCATACTCTGTCGCGCAGGAAGGAACACTCACATCTAATTCCAGCGTGGTCGCTCCCGAGGTAAGTGCCCACGCAAAGGCTGCCAAGGTATTCTCAACAGCTTGACCTCTGGCGCCGCGATGCCCTTGTACATCGTAATACCGTGCGTATGACTCTTGTTTCTTCAAGGAAGTGGACGGGGCCGCTTGGCTGAGAGTGGCATATAGGCCGACTAGTGCAAGCAGCGAAGGAACGACAACGCTCAAGGCCATATTGTCACGTGCTCGCTGCCTCGCTGGACCGAGCTGGGAACAGCAGCGCGCTGTGAGTAAATGATGCAGTGCAGCCGCCCGTGCGAGAGAACGAAAGCAAGAGACGTTCAATGCGCATGACTTCAGCATCTAACTCCATTGCCGGTCGTTCGTCAAAACGTGATGACCGTGTCGTGGAACGTGCTTGTGCATCTGATCGACCCTCGCCACTGTCCACTGCTGATTTTGGATGCCATTAGTGGTGATGCCAAAGAAGATACAGAGTGCTAGAGAGCGCGTGTACCAGATGAGCATCGGACTTGCGGTCTCGGGCGTAGCAAATTCCGGCACCCAAGACCTGCTGCAGGAAGTCTACACTGGCAGGAGGACTGCATTCAGCCGCTCGAATTTGTCCGATTTGCAGCGGGTTCTCGAGACCAGAGCAGCAGTATACAACTCATTTCCGCGGTCATCGTCATCCAGTTGTTCACTTCACTTCTATGGAGAGATGGAATCGGAAGTAGCCAGCTAGGTCTCCGATTCTTCTGAAGTCGCTGCCTGTTGTGCATTATCCAGCTCGGACGGCATAGTTTCATGATCTTTGTCTTGACCCTTGGAGGAGCGCTTGGAAGGTTTTTCATGCCTATTCGTTCTCCGGGAGGCTACTCGAGATCCCTTGCTCTTGCTGACATCCTTTCTTTCCGTTGGATTATGCCTGAGCCGCTTCTTCGCATTCTGCGAGGGCGCTGGCAGCGCAAGCATCCACTCCGGAACGATGCAGCCTGAATTCCGCATGACATTGACGATGCTGTAACGAAACGCGTGTCAGATATTGATAGTTTCTGTGCAAGATAAAAGGAACAACCTTCGCAGGAACGGCGAGTCATCTTTCGTAAAGAACGTGATGGCCCTCCCGGAACGTTGTGCGCGTCCTGTTCTTCCGATGCGATGGATGTAGCTTTGAACACTTTGCGGAAAGTCATAACTATTCCCTTGCTCAGCCGCAGCCTATCTGAACAAGAGCTAGGTGTGAACCTACTTGATAACGAGCTTGACTCCTCTGAAGTCGATACCTCGACTCATGACGTCCGTACAAATGAGCACCCAGATGGTCCCATCTGCAAACGACTGCACTATCTGATCTCGTTCCGCTTTGCTGCGCTCAGCGTGCATAGATTCGGCTCGGACTCCGTATGTCTGTAGCTCCTTGCAGAGATCATTGGCTCGTTGAACAGATTGCACAAAGAGCAACGCAGGTGGTGTGAGCGTTCCAGTAGAAACTATGTTCTTCACGGCCAGCAGCTTCCCGTCTTCGGTCCCACAATAGGTCAATTCTTGACTAATGTTGGCCGTGGCTGCATCGGTACCTCCAATGATAATGCGTATCATGTCTGTGCCCATGACGCTCTTGGCGAGTTCTTCCACTCCAGAAGGTATCGTGGCCGAGAACATGGCTTTTCGCAAGTCCATGCTCGTGCAAGCTGCAATTATTTCGTCCGTTTGAGGGAGGAAGCCGAGTTCGAAAAGCCTGCAACCGTAAGTTGAGCCTCGGTATCACAAGACAGGTAGCAAGCATCACATGCCTGTCTGCCTCATCCAATACGAGGTTTGTCACACTGAAGGCCCATGTCAATATAGAAACATGCTCGAGATGCGTAGGTGAACATACTGCGAGAGATCAATCTCCTGTTGTTTGACAGCATAGACAAGTTTCATTGGCGTGGTGATGAGAAGATCCACTCGCTGTTCCGACAAAGACAAAGCCGAAGATGGCTCCTGCTCGTCAATTTCGCCAAGTAGGCAGACATTCCAAGACGTGCCTTTCTTGATCTTTGAAGACTCTGTATAAATTTGTCGAGCCAACTCGCGGGTGGGCTCGATGACCACTGCACGAGGTCCTCTGAGACTTCCCGGCGAGTCCTTGTTCGAAGTGGCGGAGAGTAAAAGAGGCAGCAAGAATGCCAAGGTCTTGCCTGATCCCGTAGGTGCGCATGCCAGCAAGTCTCTTCTTGTGAGCATGACTGGAGGCGCTTGCATTTGGATTGGCGTGGGCTCTGTGACGCCCATAGCGAACAGGTTGTCCAGCAACTCCGATGGCAGAGACGGTAGCGCTGTGAAGGACAACCAAGACGCTGGTACATCTTCACCGCTGGTTCTGATTTTGTTTCTCTTCTTGGTGGCTTGGATAGTCTCTGGGAGCCAGGCAACATAAAGGGAAACATCGTGAGCTCGATGATGTCCTTGCTCTTGTGGCGAGCAGACAGCCCCGAGATAGCGAGTCCGCAGAGCTCACTCTGCATATCGACAGAGCCATTGACTCCATCTAGTGAGGAGAGATCCTGTGATCTGCTGTTCGAAGGACCTGAGTCATCCTGGACACATCAGAGAGGGATGAAGACTTGCAGGATTCAGTGTAAATGGGGCATTGCAAAACAGGTTTTGCCCACCTCGGCAGTCCGCTGCCGTTTCTGGGCGCGCTTGCCGTTGAAGCGCAGACCGGACGATAGGCTTCGAAAGGCGTCTGTAGTGTTCATGATGTGGAACCCTGAGATACGTTTGGCGTGGCTTTCGGTCAAGGCCTTGCATGGAGAGCACGGGCAACCATCGCGTATGATCGGAAGTGGCGGCAAGGCCTGACCTTTCGCGAGTCGCGACCATTGTGCCCTTGCAGCAAGTGACGCTAGTGGGCCAAGCACAGCGTCAATGGAGCAGAAGAGACAACATGTCAACGACAAGTACTCCGTGATTCTTCCAACCTACAATGAACGCAACAACCTTCCGATAATCGTTTGGTTGCTGGTCCGGACGTTCCAGCAAAGGTGGGTGCTGTCTGAAAACGGATGGGGCCTTCCCAGAGTCGACGGTATCTATCTGTCAGCTATGCTGATGTGCCACAATGTAGCGAACTGGATTACGAGATAATCGTCGTGGACGATGCCAGTCCTGACGGAACTCAAGACGTGGCAAGCCAGCTGGCCCAGCTTTACGGGGAAGACCGTGTGGTGCGCCGCAGCGCGCTATCATGATGGGGACATAATCTAGCTCTAATTTTCTCTTCTATAGCTGCTGCGACCGCGTCCCGGAAAACTTGGTCTTGGGTAAGGCGACGCGCTGGAGTGCCAGCTCCTCTATCCCTGCTGAAATGGTACTGGCCCTGCCGCAGGACCGCCTACATTCATGGTTTACGATCATGCACGGGGAATTTTGTCGTTATTATGGACGCGGATTTCTCCCATCATGTGAGTCGATGTCTCTGCCCAGAATGGTTACAAGTTGCCGGCTCACCGTGAGGCAACACCCCCTTGTATGTCGATGCAGCCCAAGTTCATTCCAAAAATGATTGCGTCAGTGCTCGCCCAGTGATCATGTTTGGTACACTTGCTCACGGACACTCGACAGATTACAACGGCAGCACAACTGCGACATCGTCACCGGAAGCCGTTACATTCAAGGCGGAGGTGTTCATGGTTGGGATTTGAAACGAAAGGTCATCAGCAGGGGAGCGAATCTCCTAGCAAAGCTTGCTTTGTGGACAGGCGTCAGCGATGTTACAGGATCATTCAGGTACGACCATATTGAAAGTCCGTTGCCAGCATTGCATAACCCTCTCCACAGACTTTATCGAACACCTGTGCTGAAGCATCTGATGGACAAGACCGTCTCGAAAGGCTACGTTTTCCAAATGGAGATCGTTGCGCGGGCCAGAACTGAGGGATTCACCATTGAAGAGTTGCCGATAACCTTTGTCGACCGCATATATGGAGAAAGCAAACTAGGCAAGAGTGAAATCTTCGGGTATGCCAAAGGAGTCTGGCAACTCTTCACTACTATCTGAATTTGGCACACGACGACGAATAGCGATGAAGGTGTCGAGTGGCATTCAACGCGAACGCGAATAGCTCTACCGCTTCGTCCGAATCAAGCCTTGCATCATGTCGAACGAGTTTCCGTTGGGCTGCAGATCGACGAAATCCGTAGACTGGCCTCCGTTCACAGGAATGGTGCGCAGATAGCCGGTATCAGGAGCAATCCCGACGATCTTGACGCGCTGCTTGTTCTCCTCTATCGTGACGATTCTGTCACTAAAGAGCCAGACCAAGGCAAAGTCTAAATCGGCGGATGACGATACGAATGCAATCAGAGGGACAACATACCTGTGTAGCCAGTACGCATAGTACGCAGAAGAAAAGGGTCCAAAACTCTTGGACTGCTCGAATTGATTCCAGCGCGCCTCGAAAACCGCTAGAATCCTCGCTAGGAGCTCTTCTTGGGTGAGAATTGGCAAACTAGACGAGTGCATTGTGTTGTGCCGAGTGATGAGTTCACATAGCGCTGCTGTGGCCGATGCGTTCGTCGTGTTCACGCCGCATCCTGTTAATCTTGAAATCAGCTCAAAACCGCGGGGACAACGATCCAAGAGGCACTGAACCTACCAATGATGACGGTAAAGTCGCCGCCTGCATAGGACGACGTGACCAAAATCCCTCCCACTTTGCGCAAGCCTGCGTCTCCCATTTCCGCGTACAGATCGTTGGGCCATTTGAGACGCAAACCGACATCCTCGTAGCCCGGAATGGTGCGCACCGCCTCCACGACGGCTAAACCAAAAAGGTACTGGGCAAAAACCAATAAAGGTCCCATAGAACGGTCTGCTCGAAGCAAGAGCGAGAACTGCAGACACCCAGGCGGTGACAGCCAATTGTTGCTACCACGCCCTCTGCCAGCTATTTGATGCGAACCCAGGAAGACAAAGCCGCTCGGTAGCCTCGATTGGAGGCGAGGGTTCCTAGAGAGAAGCTCAATGTCAAGACCTGTGGCTGTTGGCGAGAGTATGATGCCTACTTTTCGAGGATGGTCTGTGTAGAAGTTACAACCTCTCCGTAAAGCATCTCAATCCCAAAGCTCGGTCTGAAGGGTAGCGGATTGTCGATACGGGCTAAACGGAGCTTCTCGTAGAACACTCGCAGGTTGAAGACTGGCGTGATGTCGCTAGACGGAAGGTCATCGTCAACGACGATGACATCGATGTTGCCGTCGGTCTTTGATGGTCCGTTCCGCAACACGTGGTCGAGCTGATCCTTCGCATGCAGCCTGAAGGTATCGTGTAAGTCGGGAAGTACTGTTGGAGTAGCGCCGAGAGAGAGGCTATATACCGCCGCAAGCTCCTGGGCTAGAGCAGTTGCGTCACCATGTCTGCTGGACACCAAGATATGGGGTGTAGGGCCAGGCATATTGGGCATGGCCAAAGGAACATGTAGATCCAACAGAGACAAAGTCACCCGCACCAGATCTACGCTGCTGGCAGGTCTGACGCTCGAAGAGGCACTCGTAGTTCCCAGCACGGCAGGGTGTTCCGGATGCACGCCCCACAATATCGCTTTGCCTGTTCCTGGGTTGCATATGAGGCCAGCAGGAGGACGACGATCAAGCTCATGATAGCGCGCGATAACTTTGGCTGACGTGCTGCCGGCTGGCTCCTCAAAGTATCCCCCACCATTGTGGTAAACGGGTATTTCTAAAGGATGATCTGGCCAAGCGCCATTGAGCTGGGACGATTCGAGCGAAATCACTGCGTTCCGCGCCCCATCTTCGCTGTCGTAGGCGAATCCGGGATATGCAGACCCAGTGCAAACGCCTTCGTAGAATTTGAGTGGACGCTCCCCAGCGACTTCGAAGCCATCACGTCCGACCTCAAACTCGATGCGAGCGCACGCAAAGTACGCTCCTGCGCAAATGCCCATATACCTGCCGCCTGCGTTGTGTACCCAGTCGGAGATACGTTTGCAGCCAGAGTCGCCCAGGCTGGCAACATATCCCTGATCTCGGCCACCAGGAAAAGCCAGAAGGGCACAATTGTCTGACCATGGGTCTTCAATGAGGGATTTGGCGCTGATTTCCAGCACATCGTAGCGGGGCGAAAGAAGTTGTCGCAGGGAGGTGCGTAGGTGGCCAAGACTTGTGGTGGAAACTCCAGCGCCGGCGTAGATCAAGACGTTCGTCTTAGTAGAAGAAGCGGCCATGGTGAGGAGAAGCAGGTGCTTTGGATCGATAGAGGCGTCATGCATCCATCTGTGTATGGCATATCATGCTGTTCATGTCAGTGGAGACGGTCGAGAAAAAGCGAAACGACAGGCGGTGGCAACTTCCTTCAAGTTCACCCACTTCCTATATTGACTGCTAGTGGGCTCGCTCCGCTTGCAGCACTAAGCGTAGTTTTTCAGACACTTTCGAGGCTTGTATGCAACTACAGAAGGTCTCGTGCGGCTTTCCAACTGCATGACACTTGTGTACTAGACAACGTGTGGCAACGACTCCTGCAACCAATACTTTACGCCATCCTGCACAGAAGCAGGACCGCTCAGCAAGGCTTGGGCGCAGACTCTCACTAACCGCTTGAGACTTTGGATGTAGTTCCTCGAAAATATCGTCAGTCAAGACGTGTGCAAAGGAATTGGGCTGAATCTTCTCTCATGCAGAACGTGGTCTCTAGATCTGATCTGATAAGAGTAGATGAGCCACCAGATAAGCCTGTTGCGGTATACAGAGAATTGTAGATGAAGTTTATGGTTATGCGGCAATTTCTAGCCATCTGATTCTTCCTGCATCGCGAATGACACTCATAGCCTGCACGAGGATGGCGGAGCCTTCTAAATGTCCTTCGGGATTCATATGCGTAGCATTTGGCGACAATCTAGAGCACCGGCTAATGTTCAAGCTCCTCAACTCCTGGAACATCATATTCCAGTCCAGCTTCGACAAATGACTCCATTCAAGCCATTCGCTGTCCGAGATGTCGAGGTGCTGCAGAGTCGGTAGAGCCAATGCCAGAGATTGTAGCGGCAGATACAAATTGTTATCCAGACCAGCTAAAGACAGTTCTCGTATCGGCAGCCCGGCCAAGGCACTCGTGAGCGCATGTGAGATAGTGAGTTGACTATAGGACAATTTGAGGGCTTTCAACACCGGTAGACGTGCAAAGGTGGAGCCCCGATGGTCGGTATTGGAAATGATGCGTCGCAATATGGACATCGAGATCTTGCTTCTCGAAAGATCTAGACTTTTGATGAGCCTCTCGTTGCGAACTTCCTCCCCATCCATCCTCGCTTCCCAATCTGCGTCGTTTGTGCGCTCGCTGGACGCCTGTAGGCCGTCGGATGAATCGTCCAAGTTGCCATCTTCCGCCTCGAGCAGGAGCGCATAAGCGCTTGCATCGTTTAGCGGGGCGATGTTGGGAGCCATATTGATGAGAAGGCTCTTGAGATGCATTGGCAGGAAGGCCACATCGTCTAATAAAGGCCCGCCCTGGGACATGTCAATGAGGAAACGAGCGAGGCATTCTTCACGAAGGGTAGTGGCAACGCAGTGACGCGCTGCTCGAGATTCCCAAGAGCGCCCCTCGAGCTGCTGAGCCTGACGTGTGTACTTTCTCTTTTGTGCATCCTTCTTCTGGGCCAGAATGTCTTTTGTCCAGGAATGCGGGACAGGCCCAGCCGTACGCAGCCGGTGCAAAGCAGCAAGTTGTCGCTCTTCGGCATCGTGAAACAAGAGACCAGGATTGATGCTATCGTTCGCATAGGCTTGAGTGGAATGTACTGGTCCATGCCTTGATTTGTGGTGTTCTCGACGCGAGGCCTCGAGCAGTGAGCTCACAGTCTTGCCCTCGGCCGTCGATCTCGGTCCTGCAGCTGGTGATCCTGACCGCCATGGCACTGCGAACTGAGGTCAGAAGCGTGGCTGGCGTGGGCAGCCGTGTCAAGAACAAGCGCTCACTCGGCGAAGCCGTAAAACCATACGGCTCCCCTTCTGGAATGAGACGGTACGACGCAAAGTCACGACATAGCCAATTCACGTGCAAGTCAGCTGGTGGCTGAAAATGCACCTCGCTCGATTGTGTATATCGAGCCCCATTGGGGCTCGCTGAGCATCTCGTACTACTAGCATTGTTCCCAAGACACTGCATACACTTGTATACAACAACAGCATGGTCACACAGCATCAAATACTTCAACTGCCCGGCACTGATATAGACATCGTGTGGCATATTGCTTCTGGACCCAACCGACTTTTATCCCATTCTAAACAAGAAGTAGAGGTGTTCAGTAAAGCCTACGAGCACAGTATGTACGGCGACTTGATACTTACCGTTGGCTGAGGTCATCGGGAGGCCGTATGGTCTGCGCAAAAGTCAATAACCGCTTGAGGCTTTGAATGTACTTTCTCGAGACCTCGTCATTCAAGACATGTGCAACGGAGTTGGATTGGATTTTCTCCCTAGCAGAGCGTGCATGGATCCCGACCTGCAGATATACGTGTCAATTAGGTAAAGAAAAAAAAATAGCATCGCTGTATCTCAAGGTGCTTAGTGGCAAACTCACCATAGTAACTCCAATGGGCCAAGGTGCATTGCCTATGCTTAAGCGAAGATAGGTGTCATTTGCTTTGAGGTATTCCCGCTTCTGCATGTAGTGGACAATCTCCGCCAGAGCCAGCAAAACATCTGGCTGAAGCTCGCGCTTGCGCAGCTGTCGCATCAACGGCTTCAAATGCTCTGCGCTTTGCATCTGAGTCACAGCTGCGAGCTTGCCCTGCTGGCTTCGCCTAATATGATCTGCAGCGACACAATTCAGCTTCTCCGGAGATGTACGAGGCCATACTGACGCTTACCCGGTCTGTCGGCCATAAAAGCTTCCCATTCCTTCAGGACTCGCTTGATGCCATAGTATATTTGAGGATACAGCTTGTTCGGATTCTTCTTGATAAGAGTTAGATCGACCTCTTCGTAGCCGTCGGAGCTCGCTTTGACATCCACGGTGTCTGTGTCTTCTGACTCGCTGCCAGTACCGGCCGAGCCCTCGCGGCCACCTTTCAGTCGATCCAGAGCAGGATTACTGCCACTCGCTCTGGAGAGCTCTTGCAGATCCAAACCCTTGTTCATGCCTTCCATTGCCCGCATAAAATCATTCTGACCTCCTTCAGATCGCTGTTCTATCAGCTCCAGAGCTCTCAGACGCAATCGACGCTCGCTGTCCGCTTCTCCGAATAAACGGATAGGCTGGCCTTTAGCCCTCAGCCTCCGTACGGCCTCAGCGTTGGAGATGTTGAAGGTTTCTGGCTTCGTCGCTAGTTTGGCCTGGCCATCATCTGCCGCCTCTTCCTGCGGCGCTTTTGTGCCATCTTTTTCTTGTGTCTGCTCGTGTAGCGCAAGCTCAGCAGCGGCCACCTGTGCAATGCAATCGAACATGTTAGTATACTCTGCGTGTCTTCAAAGGTCATGAAGCAGCACCTTTCGCGCTGATGCATAGATCTTTGTCTCTTTGGCCACTCGTTGGCGCTCCTGCTCTTCTCGCTTTGCTGCGTCTGCTCTTTCTTGCTCCTCACGACGCTGCCGCTCGAGGTCACCCTTGCGCATATATTTTGTAGCCGACTGGCCACCATTGCTGCCGGATCCCGCTTCAAGGGTGCGCTTCTTGCTAGCAATCTCTGCCTTCAAGAAGTCCATGGCCGTCTGTGGCCTTGTCTTGCACTTTGCCCGCCCTGCGGTTCGCAGGAGCTCAATAGCATTGTGCCAATAATCTGGCTGTCCTCTTCGATCTCGCTGTTAGATGAGCGGGCCCGGCAGCCCACGGGGCTGCATCCTCCACCACTCACCCCAAGTAGGAAGAGCGCATACCTTGACAAGTCGAGCAGCTCAAACAAACCAGACACACATAGATCATGTCGAGCGAAGGACAGGCATACGTGCTCCAGACGGCTGGCTTTGGTGAGGCAGAAGCTCGTTCACTGCAAGAGCTAACCGCAGGCTTGCTGAAACATCTGATTCGACTTGCACCGTGCCAACGAATCGCTAGACGCCCGGTAAGTGTGACATTGCACACTATTTCAATCAGGCATCACTTTGTGCGCCAGTGCTAACCATCTGTCCTTCTCTCGCCGCAGATTCCCGAACACAAATGTGAGGCTTTGCGAATCGAGTGTCTGCCGTGCTCTGCTTCCTGGCCAGGGCACCAGTTGACAACCATTGCATCCTTCCCCTACTACAGCAAACCAAGCACTGCGTAAGTGTAACTTCAGGTCGTCCTGCAAAGGGCGCGTGTCGCTGATCTGGGCAACTCCGATTCGCAACCAATCTACAGTGGCAGAATGTACGCCAATTCCCATAGTAGATGACACCATGACACAGAGCTTGAGCTGACCCTAATCTCTTTGATCAGTATGTCGACTACTTCCGCTGCACCGCAGCCAAGGGCGAAGACTTTGCCCCGTGCAAACAGGTTCGTCGAAGAGCTAGGCTGCTCTAGATGTGGCGCATAGATCAGATCTGACCCAGCATGCTTTGTATCCCTTCTCTATCGCAGTTTTTCCGCGCCTACCATAGCTTGTGCCCCAGTGCGTCGCCTGTCATTCGCATACCTTCATGCCCGAGCTCCTCGTTACGGTGATACTGACAACATGCTTCCTTACTGGACGCCTCCTTTAGATGAATGGGTCAGTCGGCTTGCCAACTGCACGACTCGTAGATGAGAAGCTAATTGTTTCTCAACATCATACAACAGATTGCCCGCTGGGACGAACAGCGTGATGCTGGCAACTTCCCTTCCGATCTGTCGCCATGATGCTGCTTTCCAGTCTTGTGTGGGCGGAATCACCTACAGCGCATGACAAAAGCTAGACAAACTTATCATCCAGCCTTGTGCCAGAGTACCACACGTTGTTAGCTATGCAACAGAGCAGGATGTGCTTCTTCGTGTCAATGTTGCCCGATCACGGCCTGCTCCGCCTCTAGCAATCCTCTGTGACCTTTACGATAGCCTGACTGCTGGCAGGGCGGTCATGGCACCAACTGAGGACTTTGGTCGCGCACGCGAAGTATTCGAAGATACCTATGCGTCCCTCCATTGCCAAACGCCGATCAAGTGCCCACTTGCATATCGATTGCCCGCCGAACTGCTACGGGGCATTCACGAGGACCTGCTCCGTCGAACCAGGTCGGAAGAAAGAGTGCCTGGCTTCCGCAAGGTCATTATTGCCGGTGGACGCAAGCATTATTCGCACACGTCTCCAGATGCGCTTGAAGTCTGCGCTGTGAGCGACTTGCGCCTCGGGTGCGCCAACATAGGTGGCAGCTCCGTTGCATTGCGAGTCTGGATCCGTCCCAAAGCTGATGTCGGTGCTACTCATAATTGCCCCAAAGGCAAAAGGCTCGACCTCATTATAAAATCCGCAGCGTGCTGTACTTCGGCGTTGCACTTTCTCGCGGAGGACAAAAATGCCTGGCTCTTGCCTGTGTCGGTGTACCACGCTTCCGCCAAAATCATTCAGCTATTCGCGGAAGGAGCAAGGATCAGTAAGTCCTCAAAAGATTTTCATTCGCATTTGCAGTCGCCTCACAAGTGAGGTAATCCTTTTTCTTCCTGCATGAAAAGGCGTCAAAGAACCTTGGCTCAAAGAAGGTCCAAACGGCTACTTCGTGCGGATTGATACAATTGCCGATGTTCAATGGTGGCCGCCCGCGTACTCATCCTCAAGATCTGTCAAACTTGAGTCGACGGCTTCTTCTCGCCTATCCGAGGTCCGCAAATTGAGGGAGGAAGGGAGCCAGAAATTCGGCCGGGGAAACATCACTCGAGCTGTCAAGTCCTACGAATTAGGGCTTTGCTTGACTCGGACACCTTTTGCGGATATCGGGACTAGTGAAGGCCTAAATCTGGGCACCGAGATGGCACTTCTGTTGCTCAACCTCGCAGCGGCCTACTTAAAGCTTGGCCTACCTGGCAAAGCCCTGTCTAATCTTTCAAATCTCAAAAAGCTGTCCATTCCGTACGAATTCACCCGAGAGCAGCACAAGAAAATTGTCCATCGCACAGCATCGGCATGGCGGAGTCTCGGCCGATGGCGCGAACTTTACGAGTACCTTAGTAGCGCCGAGGTCGCGAACGTAGTTGAGCAGGACACTGGACTCCAAGACACTCTCAATTATGCCCAAGATGTGGTCGAAAAGGCTCGAGTTGGAGCGTATGATTGGCTTAAACTCTACAACACGGCCGAAGCGAAGGGGTCGATACAGGTTGCTGAATATCAAGGCAAAATCCAAGTCACGAACATTCCCGGCAAGGGGAAAGGAGTCATTGCGCTCGAAGACCTTCCGGAAGGCAGCCTTCTCATGGTCGCAAACCCTTTAGCCTACACTCGAGTGTCTGAGGAGACCACACGCCTTAATCTTGGCGTAAACCTGGCATCAAGCAGCCTCGACTCGCCCGCTCAGCTCGAACTTATATCACACCTGCTGGAATTGGTAGAGGCTGATGTGCCCGGTGCGATCGAGTGTCTCGCTGATTTGTATGCCGGCCCTGGAATTCCTCGTCAAGCCCTCGATGGGTCAGCGGACACTCCACAGAAGCTGCGCGATGTATGCGATGCAGGCAACCTCGAAGGTATCTGCACATACAATGCTTTCAGACCAAGATGCATCACAGCCGGATTCGACACAGAAGTAGCAACGGAACATTCCGAAATCCAGTCTTCCTCGGCTTTGTATCACCTGCCCTCCATGATCAACCACTCGTGCCTCGGAAACGCATCCTTCGTCTTCTTTGCTTCTGTCCTGGTCGTCCGAGCAAGTCGGCGAATCGCAGCGGGAGAAGAAGTAACGTTTTCGTGAGACAAACGCCGACTGAATATTACACGAAGGTGACTGACCTCTTCAAGCGCAGCTATTGCGATCCTACAGCCGAATTCAAAGATCGCCAGCTCCACCTCCGACGATATAGCTTTACATGCAACTGTCCGCTTTGTCTCAGTGACAAGAGTAGGGAAAGCAGCAGCCGCACTTTGGCCACTCGCATCATGGCCAGCGACTGTCAAAAAGCTTCGCATAGCTCGGCATCCATGGAAACTTTGATAAAGTCATTCTCGGGAGCCTCGTCACAGCCTTCAGTTCCCAACTATGCACTCTATCGCTGCTACCGCGCTCTGAGCGCTTGTCACATGAAGGAGGGGAGGAAATGCGAGGCGATACTAGCCAGCGAAATCAAAGCCCTCCAAGCTCTCGGCGCAATAGTCCAATCTTCTGCTCTGGGCAAGATACAGGAGAGATCCATGACAGATTCTCTGTTTGAGCGAAAACCCCTTTTCGCCATGCAAGATGCCATTATTTCTTGCCTGAAGATCGCATCTGACTACGCGGACAATGCAGACCTCGTTCAAGCACGGTGAGTTAAAGGCCGGCGCGCAATGTTTGAGCTCGTCCGAGATTAATTGAGTGGTCTTTGATCTCCAAGGCGATGGTTTGCTGAAGCAGCAAATCTTCATGATTTGGAATTTGGCCCTGATATCTTTCTTTTGCGAATGAGCGGCTTCATGGCAGACCAAGGCTGGGGGAAGCTCCTGGAATTGGATTTGTAGCTTAACTACAGTATGCCAGATCTGATAGCTAACTTGACCGGTCCCGCTTATGCTGCCTTTGAGGATGCATCATGCTTTTGAATACGAGAGTCGTGTCCGATGAGACGATACGGCAATCTGTGTCGTACATTCCCAGTGACGATAGCTGCGATAGTGCTCAGGATCCATTCCCGCTTCCTCGAACCGCGTGTGCGGCCTCCCCGTGATCGACGTCACGGCGACACAACGCCCCACTTCGCAGCGCGTTGCTTTGACACGGACTGCACTGCCAGGCGCACCGCGAAGCACACCTACTTCTAGCAGCCTAGTTTGCTCACAATGATTCTCCTGGAAGATGGGAACATACTCATCAGCAATATCCTCTCTGAGCGACTGCTCGAGGCCAACCCAAAGGGCCTGGATCAGCTATTCGTCGACTTCGATGGCGTAGCGTATCACATCAGCGCGCCGGAAAAGGCGAATCGACACTCTTTGGTGCTCTCCATGAGCATGCGTCAAACATGCTGGCAAGAGCTGGTTTCGTATGGCGCGCTGGACACGCTCAAGCGCGAGTACGGCGACTACCTACAGAGCCAGGCCGAGGGCAACACACTGCGCAGCGATGGCTCCACCTACACGTGGGACGTGACACTCAAGTTCGATGTCGGCCCTGGTGGCATCGGTGGCCTTTCCGAAGATGAGGCAAAGCAGGCAATTAGGAAGCTCAGCTTGATCAAGCGGTGAGTGCCGGCGGCAATGGGAAACAGCTGCGACATGGCATGAAGCACGCCGACTGTATGCTTACATCCATGTATGTCAACAGCAATGCTCTTGCAGCCCCATTCGAGCGTGCTTTCGAGCTACAGACCAAGCTGGAGCAAGAGGGTGCGCCCTCGCGAAATGACGATGGGACGACCAAGCCTTCCCAACACCTCATGGCTGTGCATTATCGGTGAGCGTGAACCCGCACTAAAGAGATGAGTCTCCCAAGCCGATCCACATCATCTCACGGTATCCATGTGCCTGCAGTGAGGAGGAAGCTATCTATGTCATACCCTCAGACGACCGCGTCACCGTCATCTTCAGCACCGTCTTCCGCGATGAGACAGACAAGATCTTCGGCAAAGTGTTTTTACAAGAGTTCTTCGATGCTCGACGCCTGCCAAGTATACAAAGCGCGCCGCAGGTACGCTACAGCAACCGAGAGCCGCCTTCGGAGATTCGTCACCTGCCTGGCTTGTCCAGTGCGGAGAACGTTGGCTATGTCACTTTCAGTACGCATCACATATAGGAGTTTAGGACAGCGGGCACTCCTGAACTGATACATTACTTGCACCCAGTCCTGTTTCCTCGTCACTTCTCACATCCCGAGACGCAAGCGAAGACCATTTCCCAAATCCAGCTTTTCCGGGATTACCTCCATTATCACATCAAATGCTCCAAAGCATATATGCATTCACGAATGAGAGCCCGAGTTGCCGAGTCGCTGAAGATCTTGAACCGTGCCAAGCCTCAAGAAGAGAGCAAGGAACGAAAAACGGCAAGCGGACGAAGTTTCGTGCGATCTTAGCTCTGAGACAGCTTCACGCAGTTGTTGTATCATAACTTGGCGAGGTCAATTCAGATTAAGCAGGCAGTTCTTGCAAGCACGGAACAACCTCACTCCAACTAGCAGCCATCGAAAAGCTAACCTATCGTACAAATTTTGCTGGGGTGTGTTTAGACGCAAAGAGACGATGATAGAGGATTTCAGCACCACTTCAGAACGTTTCTAGGAACATGCACTGAACGATCCTGGATCGATGCCCGGGAACCAGCAAAGCCGCCACTGTCTCTTGCTTGTCTGACGATCTGCTGTCGCTTGTCTCAGCCGATGCGGCGGCAGCGTATGCGTTGTCAGTTGATCCCCCATTACTGTAGAAGTCGTCCCCTTCGCGACAATGCTCTCCATCGCATCCGGGATCGTTGCAGAGATCGCACGTCCGGCTGTTCGAGCAGTATTCGTCTTCACATGCAGTGCATACCCGATGACGACGATGCATTGTGCGAGTCCAGTACGTTTGGAAGCGCGTCAGGGGATCTCGAGCTACGTTGCGAACGTTGTCTCCTCCAGCCGTTGTGCCAGAATCCCCAATTGCGTTGCTCTGGACGGCTGCCGGAGCTGTTACTGCCGTGAGCTGAAGCAGCGAGCCACTCAAGGCCGATTTGGGCCAGTCCACAGTATCCAGTCGAGTACAAATTTGCGCCCATTGATGTACCTCGGATTTCCAGATGCCTTTGTAGAGAATACATATTTGATGGATGTCTGGAATGTCGCGAACTACTTCAAGACAGTCTTGAAGCAATATACAGGAAGCTTCCAAATCTGCCGAGATTGCCACGTCGTCGTAGTCTGCGAGCGCGATAGCAATGTAAGGGAAGATTTTTGCGGCTTTTTCCATGTCCTGCAGAACCAAATGCATAGAAATCAGCCGGGCCAGACTTCGACGGCGGAATGGCTCCTACAGCACCTCTATGATGGAGCGCTGCGAGCTCAAAGGAGTATTCAGGGCATTGAAGATGTGAGTCAGTCCTTCTCTAACGCTTGGCATCGAAAGAGACGTGTCGACTTGGTCCGATCCAACCTCCTGAGGCGCAGGCGATTGCGCGTCACAGGTCTGCGCACGTAATAGGACCGCTTGCTCCATAGTCACTTTTGCTTTAATTGGATTGAATGACAGACCTTCGTCGCATTGATCTTCAGAGATGCCGTGTTCATCAAGGTAGTCATCCACGAACCCAGTGGAAGACCAATCCGAGTCCGTCAAACACTCTTCCAGTGGTGACCCTTCACCAGCCTCATGTGACTGTAGCGCTGAAGACACAGAATTTGTTTGTGGCTGGGCAGCTGGGAGATCGGCCTGACTGTGCCGTTTCTGAAGCTTTCGTTCGGTGGACTCGAGTCTAGCAGCTTCTTTTTCTCGTTCTTCCTGACGAAGAGCTTGCCTAGCCTCCCTATCTGCAACGCGCGCTTCATGTTCGGCTCGTGCTTTGCTTAATGCAATGTCGAGCGTTGATGGAGAAGTGTCGATGTCGGCGATCAAATCAGCAGAGAAGGCTGCTACGAATGGTTTTCGCTTCAGGCTTTCTTCCAATACCGGTGCGGAACCTGCCGGAAGAGCCGACGTTGCGCTTGTTCTCACGAGATACTGGACTCGTTGGCGATGCGATCCTTCGATTCGCTTGCTCTGTGATAAAATACCCAATACAGGAGTTAGCCGCAGATGCGAAGCGTGCGCCATTCGAGAGACGCTGGCACTCACAACTTCCACTTCGGCGCTGTGATTCTCTGTCCTCCAATGTCGAGCAAGCTCCAGAGATAGCTTGACCTCTTTGACGAGGCTTGCATCTGCATAAACGTTGACGTAGGTCTTGCCTGTCCTTTTCCCAATGGAGTAGCAAAGAATGCTTTTGTGAGTGATGCCATTGCTGGCGATTGTTCCGCCTGACAAGCGTACAAGGCGATCTTCATCGAGGTGCCAAAGACGTATAGCGTTGAGTTCAAGCGATGGTGGAGAATCTTTGCGTTCTTGGTCGCTTCCCATCTGTATGCGGGTAAACAGAAGCACAATTAAGGCTGAGATTTGAGTCTTGCCTTGGACGGAAAGGTCGAAACAGGCCCGCAAGTGCGAAGGCGCCAAAGGCCGTGTGCTGCCAAGTATACGAATAGGGAAGCGATCATTTACTTTGGCAGCGGGAACTGGTAGATAGTGCAGATGACAAAGATGAGCGCTCGCTCGTGAATCATGGCTTTCGTCAAAAGTCAGGCTACGCACCCGTTGGCTTTGGTACGGTACTGACAGATGCGCCAGAGCCCTGCCCGGCATTCGTGCTCTGCGGTGGTCGAATGCGAACGTTCAATCTGACCTGATTGAAAGTCGGCTCGTGTCCTTGTTTGCTTGGCGCGGCTTTGGCTTTGTTGCCTGTGCTAGGTAGGCTGGAATCCGATAAGACCGTCTGGTTCGCCTTAGAAGAAGCCTTGACAGATGTGGAGGCAGTTTGGACAGAAGTAGAATTACCTGAAGATTCATTCGTCCGGCCGTTACTAACGCTGCTTGGCGGAGGTGAGGAAACGGTAGTATCGCCAGCGAAACCAGTCTTGTCCTCCTGCGTGACTGCCTGATCGGATTCACTTTGCTCGTAAAGCTCGTCTTCCTCAAGCGTCTCTTGTTGCCCTTGCCTACGATGCGATAGCTTGGGTCTCTTCTTGCTTCTGCCCGAGGTCTCCACAGTCTCGAATCCTTCCTTTACCAAATATGCGCTTGGAAAATCCTCGTGCACATCGACAAAGAGGCGGCGATCAGCACTGGGGAGGGTGACATAGATTTCCAAGTCGCGCTTGTTGCGGAGAACGACAGCTTTCTGACTTTCTTCGACGTTGTAACAGTTGGAAGAAGGGGTAGAGCAGCTTGGTTTGGCTACCACAGCTAGAGGGGCAAAATAGGACTCGAGCTGTGTAGGTGGTACCGAGAGGGCGAGCAGGACAATAGGACAGCGATTCAGGAAAAGTTGGGAGATAAGTTGAAGCCAGCCGTAAGCGCTCGTAAAATGCAGGAACAACTGGTGGAAAGCTTCAACGGCGGAGGCGGGAGCTGGAACGAGGGAAGAAGAGGGCATGCTACGACACTTGCGCACAGAGCGAGGGACAGCCTGGGAGCAGGCTAGCGCGCTGTGTCGTGACTGCTCGTGGCCGTCACGGTGATCAGAATGCAAGCGTTCGTGTAGATCCACTGACGGGTGTGTGATGTGGCAGTTCGTGCCGAGGGAGAAGAAGACGAGGCAAAGAGGGAGGAGATGCGTGACAAGTAAAAAGAGGTGAGGGGGAAAACGTGAGTGTGCTCACATATGGCTGTCTCAGACGACTCTTCTCCTTGTTAGCTACTGTTGCCTTTTCGACCGCTGCACGCGCTTGATGTGAAGTGGAAGTTGACGCAGGGGGTGTTTGGAAAGGTGAAAGAGGTGCATCAAGGCTCGGGGACGGAGGAAGAGAACGCGATTGCGGAGCCTGCGTTCGGAGCGGTCGGCGTCGAGGCATCTGAATCGTATCCAGGTGGGTCGTCCATGTTGTCGCTCGACTTGCGGATTGGGAGGCGACCGCGCGCAAGGAAAGGCCGCAGATGCTGGACGGATCAGTGCGAAGCTGGTGGAGGGCGGACGAGATGGTCAGTCAGCGTTGGGTGCAGCAGCGCCTTTTGTTGACGCGATGTCCAAGCACCTGGGAGGAGGGGTATGCAGGCGTTTGCCAGGCTCGAGATTTCGAGACAGAGGTGCAGCGAGGTGCGGCTGCGCGTCCCGAGGGGGGCTCTGCCGCAGTCGACCCCAGCGACAGCGACAGCGCAGTGCAGCCAGTCAGCCGGGTTGGGGAGAGGGAGAGCTCAGAACGAGGGCAGACGGCGAGATGCAGTACTGTAGTCGACGACGTCGAGACGAAGTGCCCGCTGCGCCAGCTTGCGCGGTGCGTTGGCCTGTGCGTCGAGGGCAACCCTGCGCGACGACCACAACCCCGATCGCGCGGGCGGGGGACACGTGCAGGAAGGGACAAGCCAAAGTTCAGGCCCGCTGCAGCGAGGGCGAGGTGTCCCAGGTGGCTGCTGCAGTGCTGTTAGAGGTTGACACGTACGCGAGTCTCGCTCGCCCATATCACACGACTACTGTCTCCCGTGCCTGCACTTGGCCACCACCCTCCCCTGCGCGCCTGCTTTTGCCCGCCCCTTCTGTTAGTATTATTTACGGCCCTGTTTGGCGACTTGTGTTTGCCCCCTATTTTATTTGGAGAAGGCCGACGGAGGGGACCGTCATCCTCGAGACGTCGACGCTCTTGCTTGCCTCCCGCCAGCGACGAGCGACGAGCGACACCGACGCGTGCATACTCTTCGTGCTCCTCTCCACTATCACTCCGAGCTCGGCGCACCTTCTCGTTACGCTCGTCTCGTTTCGCCAAGCTGTCCGTCGACCTCGACCCTTGCACTTCCTTGGGCTCGCTCGAGGCCTTCGAGGTGAGATCAGAGCCGGTCTTGTGCGATAGCGCCAGTAGTGTCAACGCAGCGACTGATAGTCAGAACTGTCCTTGTGGCTCCCTCCGCTGCTCTCGCTCATGCGCTACCCCTCGCCTCTTCGCCGTGCCTTCAACATCGACACCACCAACAACAACAACAACAACAACAACAAATCAACACCCACCTGCCGGCCTTTTCACAATCAACTGTCCCGCGTGTGCAAATGCTTGATATCGCATCACTGGACCTCTTTTCACCAAATCAGGGCTAGTGAACTCGTCTCGGTTCTCGTGCACTTCACCCTCGCAGCTTGATCACGAGCAGCTTGCACCGGCTCTGAAATGGCGTCTCACCATGGCAACAGCAATGCTGGGGCAGCAGCGACAAAGGTGGTGAGGCTGCACAATCTTTGATCAGCTGCTCGTTCCCTGTGCTAATCAACCACTTGCTCATTCACCCTCACCCGTCTCGGCAGCCTCGAGCTCGACGAGCTGCACGTGCACCTCTAGGCAAGTCGATGAGCGTCGACGAGTCCGTCCTCAATGGCGCTGCCGCCCATCACCTTGGCCACTCCAGCAATGGCAACGGCAGCACCCGCCCATCAAGCATGCTCGCCCGCGTGTCCTCCTCGGCAGCCGTCCTCTCTACTACCACTGCCACTGGCAAGAATGGTGCCAACATTGCGCACACCAAACTCGGTGCAGCAGCCAACATCGTGAGCGGCAAGGATGGCAAGAATGCAGGTGCTGCCTCTGCCGCAGCAGGACCACGACGTATTTTGGGTGATCTAAGCAATGCCAACAAGGTAGGCGTCGGCTTGCCTGCAAGCCAACATGCTTTCCGGCGCACAATCAACAGGCTGCGCAACAGCATGACTGATACAGTATTATCACTGTGACTACAGCTCGCCGATTCCCGCGCTATCGCGCTTGGCAAAGACTCAAAGTCAACAATCGCCCCCACCAACACTGGCCGCACGCGTTCGGCCTCTGTCCTGTCCAACAAGCCCCTGGGCGCCAAATCCTCTGCCTCGCAAGGATCGCTGGCTAATGTCGGTGCTGGCGGTCACTCGCGCTCCACCTCTGCCGCTTCTCGTCATTCGGCATCTGTTTCCCACAAATCCTCCCAATCTTCGCTTCACACACTCGCTGAACCGGCAGCTATACATCCCCATCGGCGCAGCAGGACTCAGTCGGACAATGCCAACCTGGCAGCGAATGTTACGGCTACAGCGGCAGGTGGTGTTGCCACAAGCTCCTCTGCAGCGCCTGGTGCGCCGCGCATTGGAACTGGCAATTGGACGACTGTCTCCGCGCAAGGAGACAACTATGAAGAGGTTCTCGACACCGTGGTCGAGGGCGACTCTCTCGATGGCAGGACAGGCCTCGGCATCAGCTCTGATGAAGAAGCTCCCAAGGCGTCACAGGGAAGCGCAGCTGCCAATGACGAAGATATGGAAGACATCGTACATGGCGACGCTCAAGAAGATGCCACGGCCGGCAGCGCTCTTCCTCAGGGTCCAGACTCTGCGAACGAGACATTCGAGCTCGATCTTGACCAAGCTTTCAATGAGCCGGCCGCGCAGTCTGCAGCCCAAGTATCGATGCAAATCGACGGCAAATCTGCTCTCTTGGACGAGGCCCCAATGGTAGAGCCCCAGGCGCGCTCTCTGTCGCGGAAACGTGGTCCTTCTGCTTCAACTCGCGCCAAGATAGTCGCTACCCCTGCGACAGCGGCAAAGGCGAGCGACCCCGATGACTGGCTGGCGCTCCGCGAGACAATACAACGCGAAGCAGAACAGCAGATTGCCGCTCTGCAAAAGGAGTATCGCGAGGAACTCGATGTTTGGGATATCTCCATGGTAGCTGAATATTGCGATGAGATCTTCGAGTACATGGAGGAGCTAGAGGTGCGCAGCTCTTTCCATTTCATCCGACGTAAAGAGCTGAACCCCTTGCCTTATTTGCGTCCAAAAGGGAGAATGTATGCCAAATCCAAATTACATGGACTTACAGACGGAAATAGAATGGCCGATGCGAGCCACTCTAATCGACTGGCTCCTTCAAGTCCACATGCGGTATCATATGCTCCCAGAGACCCTCTGGATCACTATCAATATCGTCGACCGCTTTCTTTCGAGCCGCGTCGTGTCGCTGGTCAAGCTGCAGCTTGTGGGCATTACAGCTATGTTCGTCGCAGCCAAGTACGAGGAGATCATGGCGCCTTCGGTGGATGAATTCGTCTACATGACCGAAAATAACTATTCGAGGGAGGAGATCCTGAAAGGCGAGCGCATCCTGCTGCAGGTGCGTGCTGGCGATGAGATGCTCTGCGAGTTCAGTCTGACGGATGATCTATTGCAGTGCCTCGACTTCAAGATATCCAACTACTGCTCGCCCTATAGCTGGGTACGCCGAATCAGCAAGGCGGATGATTACGATATCCAGACCCGAACTCTCTCCAAATTCCTTATGGAGGTCACCCTGCTTGACCATCGCTTCCTGCGGGCACGGCCCTCGCTAGTGGCTGCCGTTGGCATGTATCTCGCCCGCCGCATGTTGGGAGGCGATTGGGTGAGTAACATTAGTAGCCAGAGCAACGGGCTTCGTGGTCGTTGTCGCTTCTCGCGCTGACGAATGTTCACCAGAGCGAGGCTTTCATCTACTACTCGAAGTACACCGAAACTCAGCTAGCGACGCCAACGTCTTTCATCCTTTCCGCAATTTCAGCCGATGACTTCGAAGACAAGTTCGTATACCAGAAGTACAGTAGCAAGAAGTTCCTCAAGGCTTCCATCTTTGCTCGGCAGTGGGCTAAACAGACGCTTGAAAGCGCAACACGTGCCCAGGAACTGGCAACGAAATGATGGGCCACCACATGTTCTCGTCGATCCGCCGCAACCTCGACTATGCTGCAGGGTCAGCTCGGCCCTCAGTCTTCCTCGGCTGTTTCTGCAAGACCAAGCCTCTGCAAGTCCCCTCAAACGCATTCACACTTTGAGCCGTTTTAGCTATGCACCGCCTTCGCAAATCAACACATCGTCGTCTATGTCCACACGCGCATTTCCATTTGGATACCTGTCATTTCATTCTTCTTTTTCTCAATTTTCTTTTTGCTTCGGGATAGCATACCGCATTTTCAGTAGAATTCGACACCCATGTCTTTAGTTTTCCTCTGGAGCTGTTTTCGCTCGAGGCAGATTCCTTTTTTCCTAGTGTTGTTTTGCGCGTGATGTACATCATTGCTATCATCGCACGAGGGACTCTTGAGAGGCTTTGCAACGCTGTTTCCATGTAGCTACCTTGCCATGGCTTCGTGGCAATCCAAGAACGTGACGTTAGGCATCCTGCAGCGCTATAAGCATGACGAAATGCGCGGTGATCAACGGGCGCGGGAAGTGCATGTTTGTGTCTCACTAGTGGACGGTCGGCCGTCTCGAGTCCTGCGCGTGCAGTGCTCGATCGCGTACTAGGTCTGACCTGACGGCAGTTCAACGCACTCGCACTTAGGTTTTGACATAAAAGGAACAACTGGCATTTGCGTTCACTACTATAGCAAGATTAACGAGTGACCACGTCGGAAACCTCATGGCGCACCATGCATCTGGGAGCCGTCATGGCGCTGTAACTATCGAGGCCGACGAAGACGAGGACGACTTGGTGGCCATCTCTGGCGCAGCGGCCAATCTAGGCAAAGGCAAAGCTGCTCAGAGAGATACACTGGCGCCGCCGTCTAGCCAGGCTACCAGAAGCTCATCGCCAAATGATCTGAGCGGTAGAATTGGCAGCAATGGTGCTGGCCATGGTCCGCGTCCTCTACGCAGTGAAATCGGTGGCATCAAGGTCGAGACTCGTTACACTGGCGTAGATAGTCTGGACGAGACCGTGGGCGAAAGCATTGTAGGTCATCACCAGGTTGCGCTGCAGTCTTGGAGTCAGGCTAACGCGATTGCTCTACTGCTCGTGCTTTTGCTATTACGCCCAGCTTCGCGACTTACGAGCAATCAGCAACAAGATCGTGCAAGTCTTGAAACCTTCCTCCGGCAATGCGGTCTTGCGAGATTGGGACCTCTGGGGACCTCTTCTCTTCACAATCTCCCTGGCCATCCTTTTATCGTGGGACGCGCCCCCCGCACAATCATTATCAGTCTTCACTGGGGTATTTGTCATTATAAGCGTCGGCAGCGTCGTAGTCACGCTGAATTGCAAATTGCTGGGAGGCAAAGTGTAAGGGCTATATCTGCGCGATGTCCTAATGTAACAGGCTGACTCCTGCACACATCGTCTCAGCTCCTTCCTGCAATCCTTGTGCGTCCTTGGATACTGTCTTTTCCCATTAGATCTGGCAGCTCTGGTCGCAACGTTCGTACGCATCTTGTGGGTCAGGTTGCCGATATGTCTAGTTTGCTTTGCGTGGAGCGTCTTTGGTGAGCATTGTACAGCGACCATTATCTGTTTACAAACTACTCACTGCGCATCACCACCCACAGCGGCTATAAACTTCCTGGGAGGCACCAGACTGGAAGATTCGCGAGCTTTCTTAGCGGTGTATCCTGCCATTTTGCTATTCTTCTTGTTGGCGTGGATTACTATGCTATCTTAATGCACTCATCTCGAGCAATCAGTTTTGGTAATCTGCCAAAGGCCAAAAGAGTGTACCAAGCTGGAAAGCGAGCCAATTTATGGCTTGTGAATCGGTATCGTGAACAGCATACAAGCTCAGCACGAATTCCTGCATGCTTTCAGTCATTCAAGAGCCCTTTTGCCATTTTTTGTTACTGCTGAAAGAAGAGGAGAAAGCTGCCTGCCGTCTCGGAAGCGTTGGCAATGCTGTGTGATTGGCGTCAAGTGGGAAGCTGCAGGCGCGATGCTACAGTACATAGGCCCTTTCGCTTCGAGTCACAGATTTTGTGAAAGAAGGACACACTGGCAGTCCACAGCCGATCAAGCTGCAATGCTTTGGGCGGCGGCGGGAATAGAGCGAGCTGTATACCCAAGGACGCAGAGCAATCGTAGCGTGCAGACCAGCCATCCATACATTCGCAAGGGTGTGCGCAGGTCTTGCTTTGCGATCCGGCAATATTTCGGGTCCCGACTTCGCCCTTGTGCGCTCTTGACCTGGACGCTGCTCCCCTCTTCCCAACCAACAGGCGACCCGCAACTAGCTACAGCTGCCATCATGCTCGGTCTATCAACCCGCACTCTCGGCTCAGCAGTAGGCATTGCAGTGCGACCCACACGTTCACGACATTCTGCTCATCATCTTGTTCGTTAATCCTCACCTCCTCCCCAAACTGGCTCGGCACCTTTGCGCCCGGTCTTTTTCAACATTTCTTGCCTGCACATCCCAACATACGCCCGCCGCTGTGGGCTGCAGGCCCGCACTGCTGCGCTCAGACGCACCACCGCTGTTCGATATGCGTCAACCAAGGTGAGTGCAGAGCTGCTCGCCTTCGCCGTTCCTTGGCTGAATTCAGCACCCGCTTCTTCTGCGCAACAAGGGCGTCATCGAGACTCTTGCAGAAGTCATCCCTGAACGTCAGGAACTCGCCAAGAAGCTGCGAGCAGAACACGGCGACAAGAGCCTCGGAGAGATCAAGGTCGAGAATGTCTTCGGCGGCATGCGAGGCCTGAAGGTCATGCTCTGGGACCCCTCGGTCCTCGATGCCAACGAGGGTATCCGATTCTGGGGACGCACTATCCCGGAGTGCCAAGAAGTCTTGCCAAAGGCTCCTGGCGGCTCTCAGATGCTCCCCGAATCCATGCTGTTCTACCTCCGTAAGATGCTCTGCTCGGGCATATTTGCATTTTCACGCTTACGATCATGGATGCCCGCATTCTGCTGCAGTGACTAGCAAAGTTCCGAGTCAAGAACAAGCTGATACCTTTGTCAAGGAACTCGCGGAGCGAAGCACCATCTCCTCTGACCTAGAGAAGATCATCGACTCTTTCCGTGGGTCCGCTCGAATTGCGCCGTAGCACCTATGAACATGCATGGCTGACATCGAGGATGTCACTGCACACAGCCAAGACGCTGCACCCTATGACGCAGTTCTCCATGGCTGTCGCTGCCTTGAATCACGACTCCAAGTTCGCCAAGGCATACGCCGCTGGCATGAAGAAGTCGGAATACTGGAAGACAACCGCTGAGGACGTTCTGGACCTGTCTGCAAAAGTCTGGCCCATCGCTGCTCGCATCTACAGGAACATCTACATGGACGGCGGCAAGAATGCACCAGCGATTGACAAGTCCAAGGATCTCGCATGGAATTTTGCCAACCAAATCGGCCTAGGAGAGAAGGAGGGCTTCATCGAGGTCATCCGTCTTTACAACGCCATTCACAGTGGGTGCAATTCTATCCGATTACCCCTGAGACCCGACAGCTCCACTGACAGCGCTATTCCACCTATTACAGCTGATCACGAGGGCGGCAATGTCTCTGCCCACACCATTCACCTGGTCGGTTCCGCACTTTCGGATCCATTCCTCGCCTACTCTGCCGGACTTGCTGGTCTCGCTGGCCCTCTGCACGGTCTTGCCAACCAGGAGGTTCTCCGTTTCATTCTTGGCATGCAGAAGGAGGTTGGCAATAACCCCACGCCGGAGAAGGTCAAGGACTACATCTGGAGCGTCTTGAAGAGCGGCAGAGTCATTCCAGGATATGGTCACGCCGTTCTACGAAAGCCCGATCCTCGTTTCGTTGCTCTCCAGCAATTCGCCGCCAATGATGCGGAGATCAGCCAGGACCCCATCTTCAAGCTGGTCAATGCGGTACGTGGTTCCGTCGAGCGGTTTGATTGCGATCCTTTCTGATCGTTACTCGGTCAACAGATGTTCGAAGTCGCTCCTGGTGTGCTTACTGAACACGGCAAGACCAAGGTGAGCTTATCCCAGCCGCCCTATTTTAGCGTTGCTTGCTGACTTCGACTTGGTACAGAATCCCTTCCCCAATGTAGGCTGAGGTTGCGTTAGAATTACATTACAAGCCGTGCTCACAGTGTCTTTTGCAGGTCGACGCCGGCTCTGGCATGCTTCTCTACCATTACGGCCTCACGCAATTCGAATTCTACACAGTCATCTTCGGTATCTCCCGTGCAATGGCGAGTGCTCAGCTCGTCTGGGACCGAGCCTATGGTAAGCCTGCTCAGACGAGCCATAGTTGCACGCTTCTGGAGCTAATCTCATCGTTTAAAATCAGGTCTCCCCATTGAGCGACCCAAGTCCATGTCGCTGGAAGTCGTGAAGAAGCTTGTCGGTGCCTAGGCGTGTTCGTTGACAATTGTGTTTCAATCGAACGCGCTGCTTGTCTAAACAATGACCTGCATATCATATTCCTGCAATGAAAGCACCAGCGTTTGTCACGCGACTTGCTTTGTTTTGCCCCGGCGTACTGCGGAGGCACTCTACACGTGATCTAGTTACTTTGCGTGCGCGCGATAGTTTGCATTGCTGGTCCACAGTAGTCGTGCACGTCATGCACGCGGATCAACAAGACTGGTGTATTGGGTACGGATGGAGTGTATGTGAAGGCTTGTCTGTCTGTCTTGTGGTTCGATGCTTTTCGAAAAGATTCTGGCAAGTTCTAGATGCTTCAGGAGGGCGTGATCGAGACGTCGAGGTGCCACACAGTTGCCTGCAGGTCGAACAACGGTTGGAACTGCTACAATTACAAGTACGAACAAAGCAAGAAGCCTCTCCACTACATACTGAACCATAAGAGCACAGGCGTACTGTAGTCGACTGCAGGATCCCACTCGGCGTAATGGGTCGAGATTACTAGTGCGTCAACGTCTGTTTCGGTCGCCGGCCACTGAAAGCAAAGGCTAATTGCTCTACGCTCTTGCGCTCAGTGCTATACTTGGTGTCTCCAAGAGTGCAAGTGAAGACGAGCTGAAACGCGCCTACAAGAAACTGGCGCTGAAGGTGAGCTCGACAGAACAGCTGGGTCTGATTGCGTTAACCCTAGCATACTGACCACCCTGACCTGCCTAACATCTGGCCCCGTTGTAAACAGCATCATCCAGGTGAGCAGAAGAAATTCTTGTCCTAGCCGCGCAGGTCAGGGTTCACGAAGCTGATCTCAATTTTGTGCCCACTCAGACCGGAACCCCAACAACCAGGAAGCCGCTTCCAAGAAGTTTAAAGAAGTCAGCGAGGCCTATGAAGTTCTTGCGGATAAGCAAAAGCGCGAAATATATGATACATACGGCGAAGAAGGACTCAAAGCAGGGCCACCGCCCAGCTCCGGCAGTGGAGGGCCGGGTTTTGCTGGCTTTGGTGGAGGTGGCGGCATGCCCCAGGGCTTCTCGTTTAGCAGCGGCGGCGGACCCTTCACAGCCAGCGATCCCAACGACATCTTTGCATCTTTGTTCGGCTCCATGGGCGGCATGGGAGGAATGGGAGGCCTGGGAGGCATGGGAGGCATGCCGGGAGGAATGGGTGGAAGCAACAGAAGACCGAAAGGCTTTCAATCCAACTTTTCCAGCGGGATGCCCGGTGGGATGAGCATGGACATGGACGACGGGGACGACTTCGGAGGCTTCACCTCGGGTGCCACCAAACGAGGTTCCAATCGCGCAGCTCCACCACCTACGGAAATCATGCGGCCCCTTGCCTTGACTCTCGAAGAGCTGTATAAGGGTACGACAAAGCGGCTGAAAATCAGCCGGAAGCTCGCGACAGGGGTGAGTGATGCGCACCTCCTCTCGTATGCCCAATGAGATACTGATGCCCATATTGACCACCCAGGGCACCGAGGAGAAAGTCCTCACAATCACTGTGAAGCCAGGCTGGAAACCTGGGACCAAAATTCGCTTCGCCGATGCTGGAAATGAAGAGATCAAGGACGGCCATGTGGTAGCGGCAACTATTGTATTTGTCGTTGAAGAGAAGCCACACGACCGCTTCAAGCGAGAAGGCGATAATCTGGTTCACGCTGTGGAAGTGCCGCTAGTCGAAGCCTTGTGCGGGCCATCTTCCAGTTCACCTTCTTCGGTGCTTGGACGGTCTGTCACCAGTCTCGACTCGCGGAAAGTCAGCTACAAGCTCCCGACAGGAATTCTGAAACCGAACCAGGAAGTGGTGGTGTTGGGAGAGGGCATGCCCGGGAAGACTGGCAAGGGGAATCTTGTTTTGCGGCTGGAGATTACCTTCCCTACGACGCTTTCCGACGACAAGAAGCGTCAAATACGTGAGATTCTCCAGTGAATTAGGTTCATGTCATCAGATTCCAGCAGGAGAGACGGAGAAGTGAAAGATAGTGTGGAAGAAAATGCACTGTGTATCTCAATGTGCTTCTACTGTATTCATCGAGGCGTCAAGGCTAGACTGTCTCGGAAAAGTGTTGAAAAAAGGTAGACATTCCAATTGAGAGCGTAGTGCGTTCTTTGTCCCTCTCCAGTAGTCTTTGCCGAACGTGTGCCAATGCTTGTTTGGACTAACCAAAATCATCAACAAGATTGTCGCAATGGGATGACTGCGACTCTAAGCCCTTCTTTCATGTTGGATGCCACTCAATTATAAATTGTAGCGGGCCTTTAGGCGAAAGTGGCGAGGCGGTGCTCGGCATGATGCATGCATGATCTTGGCGCCTCGAGCGACACCGTTCACAATCACTTCACTCCAATTCACGTTCAAGCAGATTTCTCGAAAGAGAGACTCTCATCGCCATATATCAATAACCAGTATGGGTCTCGCATCGAAAGTCAGTATACGTCCAGCGAAGATGACGCGCGCGCCGACTCAATCTGACACACGGCGCTCTTACCCTGCAGCTAGCAGCAGCCAACGCCAATGCCGGAGGCGGCGCCGGCGCAACTCCCCAGTCGACGTACCCGGGTCAGCAAGGAGCTCCTCCTGCACAACATGGTCAGCCGACGTATCAGCCAAGTCAACCCCCTCAGAGCTCTTACCCTGGGCAAGGCCAGCAGCAGCCGGTGAGTCTGACGTGTGACGTGTTTCCTGCAGCACAGATAAGTCTCAATTCCATTGCCGACCACCGTTCTGACTTTTACTTCTCCTTTGCATGCACATCACTCCCAGCAATACGGAGCTCCTGCAGGCCCACCGCCCACTTCCGGCCCTCGACCTGGATCCTATGCCCCGCCAACTGGTCCGCCACCGTCATCCACTGGCGGCGGTCAGCCATCGTACGGACAGCCACCTTCGCAGAGTGCCTATGGTGCTCCACCAAGCGCTCATCTTCAGCAGCAATATGGCCAGCAGCAGCCCTCTCAATACGGCCAGCAGCCACCCTATAATCAATACGGCCAGCAACCGTATCATCAGCAAGCCGGCGGATACTCCACTGGTCAGCCTGCTGGTTATGGACCACCTCCAACTGGAGCACAGCCGTACAGCGGCGCTGCGCAGCCATCGGGTGCTAGCGGGGGCAATAGCGATCCGAGATACATTGCCGGGGTGCTAGCGCAATGCGTTCAGGAGCAGCGCATCCAGGCATTTTATCCTCCTGGATCCTTGGAGCCATTGGCCCAGCGAGTGGCACAGTCTGGTGTGCTGGACAGGATCGCTCAGGAGTGGAGGGTAAGCGAGTTTTCTTGTCTCGAACACCGGTTTTTCCTCTTCACTGAAACTCCGACTGTCTTGCCAGATGCCAAAAGAAATCGCGTCAGATCTGGTCAAGTTGTCGCTGTTCGATACCGTCCTTTACATTGACGATTCCGGATCGATGGCCTTTGAGCAAGGTAAGCGCTCTCATTGTTCGTTGTCCCGGTACGCCAATTGCTCAGTGATTTGACATGTGACTGCAGGAGGAGAGCGTATCGATGACATGAAATTGATCCTCAATCGGGTTTCGTACGCGTGCTCGCTATTCGACCAAGACGGCATTTCTGTCCGGTTCATGAACTCGAACGTAGACGGCGACAACATCACCAATGAAAGAGCAGCCGCGGCTTTGCTCGAACGTGTCCGATTCTCTGGCCTTGTGAGCAAACCGCATCATCCAAGTGCTGCACAAAGCTGACCCTTGCTACTCAGACTCCCCTTGGAACAAGCATGGATAGGAAGATCCTGCAGCCCCTCGTCGTTGGACCGGCCAGGGCAAACAGACTGCAAAAGCCAGTGCTGATCATCACTATCACAGATGGGTTCGTGCCAAGTCCTTGCTCGTGTGTAAACTAAGCTGATGTATGCAAAAGTGCCCCCGCCGGCGAAGATCGGTATGCTATCACAAAGGTCATCTCCTCTGCCAAGCGCGAGCTGGCCAGAACTGTGGGCTGCAAAATTTAAAACAAACACCACGAGGACATGGCTGATGCTACATGGGTTCGCAGCGTTACGGCGCAGATGCCGTGTCCTTCCAGATTGCGCAAGTTGGGGAGGACCAGAAAGCACAAGCATTCCTTGCCGAACTCGACAACCATCCCGAAGTCGGCGAGCTCGTCGACGTCACTTCATCATATGAGATGGAGTCTGCCGAGATGCTCGCCAAATCTGGACAGGAATTGACTCCCGAGCTGTGGCTCGTCAAGCTTGTAAGCAAAATGAGGCTATCACGCCGTACATAGGTCAGAGTTCTTACTTGCAAGTATGCTACTTTTCCAGCTTTTGGGTGGTATCGATGACAGCTATGATGTGAGCTTTCGCGCACCAGACTTTCGAAAAGCCAAACGAGCGCACGCTGATCAAGCTGGATCTCTGCAGGAAAAGGACGAGAAATAGGTTGCATACGAAACGCCGGCACACACCTACTGACAACACTTCGTAACTCTGCTCCTGCTCGTCTTCTGCTGTCTGTGTACAAACACCTTTTTTTAAGCCTGCTGCACACTTTCGCTCGCGTTTGGACTGGACTGCTGGCTACCTCCCCTCCCCTGTCACGTCTTCTCTGTTCCACCCCTACACCACTTCACGCGCTTGCCTCTGATCCACTGCTGCTGGAACCTTTCTCACCCTTTTCTACTTTCTTCCCCCCTCCCTTTTCTCCCGCTCTTCTCCTTTACTGCTCTTTCTGGACCGCTCCAGCACCGGCACAGCGTTGACCCACCACAACGCAAACACCTGTGGTAGGCGTCGTTGCTCGTTAATCTTCTTGACATTAGCAAGATTTGCGTACGCGCTGGAAGCTGTGCTTTTCTTTCTCTCTTTCTCTCTTTCGCTTCTCCTGCTTGACGGGCAACTGTTTGACGGGCAACTGTGCCAACCACTCTTTCGTTGGTCGACTAGCACTCGCACCGCAAGTCACTTGGACCAAAAGACTCGTGTTTGCCGTTGCTGCGCTGCTGGCCTGGCTCACCTTTTCTGTCTCTACTGTTCCGTCTCTCTTTCTTGCCTTTGCAGACTTCCCCTTTCCTTGTTTCTTTCTCTGCTTTTCTTGTTCTGTCTTGCTCTTGTTTGGCTCTTCTCGACTCAACTCTACTTCCTTTCTCCACTCGTTGCCTTTTCTTCGCGTCTTTTCTTGCTTCCCATCGTTTCGTTCTCTTCTCCCAATTTGCTCTGCGGCAGTCTCCCACCGCCGGTTCAACTCCCCAACATGTCGATCCTTTCACCAACACGACTCCAGGCTGGCACCTGGCTATGGGCCCACAACAATCCTGCTACTCAGTATACAGCCACTCGCACAGACCATAGCATGATGCTGCTTCGACCGCCCGCTTCGTCGACGGTGTCACGAGCCACCACGGGCAAAATGGTCTGCACCAGATGGAGACACATTGGAGTCACGTGCACCCCTGCAGATGTCAAGAGCATGAGCTGGGCCACCCGCCTGGCGGTGGCCAGGAGGGTGATCGAAGTCGTCCGGCCGGACGACTTTGCGTCTGGCTCTCACCACCACCACCACCACCACCACTCCCCCACTCTACCACAAGCGGGAGCCACGGGCTGTCGTCTGCAAGGTCTTGGATTGACCTGCAGTCGGTAGCTCAAAGGCACCGCTCTTCGCCCTTCTTGCTTGACCTGCTCCTCCTCGAGCCGCTGCCATCAAGGCGGCGGCAAGCAGACATCAATAACGAGGACTGGTCCTGCCACTGCACACTTGAGATGGGCTGCAGTGCCAGGCCAGTTCACTCGCCTCGTTCTTCGCTGGACTCCTCCTCCTCCTCCACGGCAAGGGTGTTGTACCCGCAACGGACAACCAGCGCAAGTAAGAGGCTCGACCTCAGCCAGCCGACCAATAGGCGCTGGTGGCTGCTATAGTAGCCCGCACTCCAAGTCCTAGCCCTCACAAGACGCCTGCTTCTCTTCGAGACGCAGTGTGTCTGGACCCCAGCGCATTTAGACGTCTCCGACCCGGCCTTTCGAGGGAGCGCGGTCTGACGCACACAGTCGCCTGGCTATATGCTGGAGTGGGTCTTTGCTAGGCCTCTTGCCTGTGGCTCTGGTCTCCGCAATGAGTATAAACTACTGGATCTCGACTCTGGCCTGGACTTCC